>VZRZ01003063.1:656058-810369 GCA_013398175.1 Climacteris rufus
GGAAGGGAAGGGAAGGGAAGGGAAGGGAAGGGAAGGGAAGGGAAGGTTAAAACATTTTAATAGGGAGGTAATTATCAGAAAATTTTGCATAACCTCTGAGGTATTGATGCCTCTGTGTGGCCATAGCAGTGAGTTTAAGCATCTCTGGAGGCAAACCATGCACAAGACTAAAGAAATGAGTAATTAAACATTCTGGACTCTTCCTCACGTGGCACAAGCTTTTTCTGACGTTCACAGAAAACTGTGAGCACTGTATGGCCACAAAGGGTTCAATGCAGACCCGTCCTTCAGGGGTTTCAGTCTAAATCCCAGTGCCTGCTTCTCAAAGTATTTCCCTGCCTGTGACTGCCTGGAGAGAGGCAGAGCCTATGGAAGAGCTGCTGCAGGGGAGCTGGCAGCAGTGTGTTATTGGCGCCTGGGCTGAACACTCACAAAAAACATTTCCAGAGGTGCAGAAGAGGAGTTTCATCTCCCAACAGGTGCAGTTTGGCCCAGGGCAGGGAGCTCAGCCCTCCACAGCATCCACTGTCCTGGAAAATGAGATTTCTCAGGGCTAAGAACTCAGATTTTTTTTCCACGAGGTAAATAGAACTCCTTAAGACTTCAATTCTATAAATCTGCAGTCTTGCAATGAAGAGAAGCCTGATGTCTCTCTCCTGAAGAAAAGGGAAGAAAAGGGTCTGTAGTGTCACACACATTTTGCAGAGATACGGGGTCAATCCCCAGGCTTGAGGGACCAACTTTGGAGCCAGAGGGTTTTCCAGCTCTTTATTCCTTTATTCCAGATTCATTAAGTCCATATTTTGGTCAGGCATAAAAAAGAGGCAGATTTCTATAGCACTAATAAAACAAAGGATCCTGGCTAAACACCAGCTGCGGCTGAAGCAAAATATTTAGCTGGGTCAGTAACACATCAGCACAAACTGGGTTACCTTCCCCTTCAGCTGACAAACCAGGAAAGAAAAATACTTAGAATTAAATATATAACAGTACAAAAAAAAATAACAGAAAGCCTGGACATGTGTTATCTCTGTAAAGCAGATGTTTTTGCTATGTCACAGACTGGCTGGTGTGCAGAGGAACTAATAAAATGATTTACAGCTGTAATTACACTTATTTTATTATATGGGAAGAACTACACTGAGGTGCAAATCCAGCAAAACCCATTGAATATTCCTAATAAAGGGATTTAATCTTAACCTTGAGCAAGACTGATGTGTGGGTTGACATACAAAAGGCTACTTTTTACTGATTTTGCATGTTCCTCCTCAAAAGGGGAGCAGCCAGATGCAGTAGAGGATCCTGAATCCAGTAGCCCAGTAGACATTGTGCCTTTGTGTCCATAGGTTCATCCAGAGCTGAGAGCATGTTCCCAGTTGGCACATGTGTATACACTCAACATTATGATGGGGTTTTTTTTCTTAATTAGCAACACTGAATTATTTGGTTCAGTTTTTTGCAGCTTTTGGAGCACAACTATGATAGAGCAGAATTCCAAAAAATATGTATCAACCAGCAGATTTCAGCATCAATTTTTGGACTCAGTGTTCTAACACAGGATTTAGCCAGGCTTAGAGAACTGGGATTGTTCAGCCTGGAGAGGAGGAGCTTTGGGGTGACCTCACTGTGACTTTCCTGTACCTGAAGGACCTGATAGGAAAGATGGAAAGAGATTATTTACAAGGGATGCAGTGACAGGACAAGGGGCAATGGCTTCCCACTGCCACAAGGTAGGTTTAGATGGGATACTGGGAAGGAATTCCTCCCTGGGAGGATGGTGAGGCTCTAGCACAGGGTGCCCAGAGAAGCTGTGGCTGCCCCATCCCTGGCAGTATCCAAGGCCAGGCTGGATGGGGCTTAGAGCAACCTGGGATAGTAGAAAGTGTCCCTGCCCATGGCAGGGGTGGGAATGGATGGGCTTTAATGTCCCTTCCAACACAAATCATTCCATGACCTTCTGATTCTTGTTGTTTTATTGGCCAGTGTCTAAGTTTACAAATTACACAGCAAACAGGACACAGTTTAGCCTGGCCCTGTCATGCAGGAATCTCTAAAGAGGGCAGGAAAAGCTGCCTTCTTCTCCTCTCAAACCCTCACAGGTCAACAGGCATGAAAAAGCCACAGCTAATCACAGAAAAATCAACTATAGACATGCAGAGACAGGTTTTCCTTCACTTGCCCACTGTCAGGCCAAGAGATCTACAGACCATTTCCATGTGTTTGAACCAAACCTACTTGAGCAGTCAGATCAGTCCTTGAGCATTTGTAGGGTTATCCAATTAAAATGTTAGCAGGCAAATTGGACAGCATGGAATCACTCTACAGAAAATTGCATAAGGCAGGGTTTTTTTCCCCAGTGTAATAAATCTTTTCCAAAGGCAGGCTGTCCTTTCATTCCTTTCTGATTGTTTTATAAAGCTTTTGCTGTCCGTCTTTGAAAACTGAAAACTAAATTTTCTACTCAATTTCTTTTCCTCCTTCTTGCAGCATGGAGTTTTCACTAAAATCGAGTAGGGGAGAGGAGAAAGGTGGTGTGAGAAGTGAGAAACCTCACTTTAAAACTACTGTTAGAGTTGCACAAATATCCAGGGCACTGGAACAGTACAGGATGCTGTGGCAGAAACTGAAACACGTGAGGTGCAATAGGAGTAAATAAATGGGCACAAAGTTTTCTTGTAGGGAAGTGTGGAAACAGCCATAACCACAATGCCAATAAGTCAATAAGTCACAGTATCACAGAATCACAAAATGGTTCAGGTTGGAAGGGACCTTAAAGCCCTTCCAGTTCCACTCCTGCCATGGGCAGGGACACATTCCACTATCCCAGGTTGCTCCAAGCCCTGTCCAGCCTGGCATTGCACACTTCCAGGGATGGGGCAGCCACAGCTACTCTGAGCAACAAATATTTGCTGCCAGTATTGCTCATGTAATTTTAAGAATTAACCTGTTGTTACATAGTTGTGGAAAAATATTAATTGGGGCAAGAAAGGTTTGCCATGGCATTTTGGTGTTTTTAAGTCAGCCTGCTAGTATTTTTCAGTGTGAGGCAAAGCTCACCCAGACATGGGGTGTAATGGGAAGTGATCATTTATTTTTTCTGTACAAAGGCCTGTGAAAAACAAACTCCAGATTTCCATGTTTGCTGGGAGAAGCAAATATCTCTGCATGAGCACGCCGGAATTTCGCCCGCCTGCTTCATCATCGCTCTGGCTTGTCTGACTCATCTCGGATCAACGGGAGCTTGAAATTATCTCCAGGTCCATTATGAAATCCATAACAGGGCTGGGAAGATGCACTGAGGAGCAGGGTAGGGGGGTAAAGCTTTTGTTCCACCCTGGTTCAGCACAGCCCACTCTAAATGGCGCCGTCACGCCAAGCAAATAAACAAGAAGCAGCACTTTTGTTCTTCCTGCCTCTTGGGAATTTTTGTAATTCACATGTTTTACTGAAGCAGAAAATACGGAGCTTAATCAGGCTTTTTGTCTGAAATGTAATTGGAGTTTTCACCAGTTTTAACCACTTCAAACATAAAATTGCAGAAGCATACATTCACTCAGACTCAGAGCACAGAGGGCAGACATGTTGGCTTTATTTATGTCACAGATCCACTTTGGACTCAGAGACACTCTCACCCAGTGATGTGCTGTTCAGCAGGAATAAAGAGATTGGAATTTTGCACTCCTGAAACAGAGATCCATGGGTTTGCTGCTCGCTCCCAGGATTAACAGGGCACTGGAATGAAATGCTAAGGAGCCTCATGTCTGTCCTCTGATCTACCATCACCCAGGGATGGTCATGTCCAGCTCATCTTCTCTGCTCCCTGAATACTAAAGAGAAATAAAATATTATTTGCCACTGCAACTACTATAAATGCAAGAGAAAGTGATACACTATGCACATAATTACTGTCTGGTGGCTCCAAGGCACTGTTTTTCCCCAGATAGGAGAGGAATAAAAGTGTGTATTCTTGCAAGAGATCAAAACCAGAGAGGACAGAACTATGGCAGAAAAAGAAATGCACACAAATAATTGGACTTAGCAGAAATGTGATATCTCAGACAAACAGATAGAGGAAGCACTTTGTGAAAAATAAATGAAATTGAGATACCAGGAAAACAAACATAAATAAAAATAGATGGTATCAGTGTAACAGGCTTAGACTTACCTAAACTTATATGTATTGACTCTAATGGGGTGCTCTGACTGCACTCTGCATTTCAAAATGCACGACTGGGACCTGTGTTTTCCAAACCATAACCTTGTAGGTGCACACTGAAGTCAGAATATCCCCACAGGCACCAGATGATTTGGTTACCAGGTTCAGTGTGTCTCTGTAGTCTGGACATCTTTGGGTTGCTTTGAAGCTGTTTTGAGCATAGTAATTTCCTCTTGTGCCATCATACCACCAGAAAAGTACATATTGAAAATGAAGTCAGAGCTCCAAAATTTTTAAAACTTTTGTGGAAAACAATATTACGTGCAGTAAGAATAGATAGAGCTTAGCAAGGAATGCACAGCAACAATGGGAAGTTTGCTTTCTGAAAAAAACCACAGCATTGATAAAATGGGTCTATTTATAAAACTTGGTAGGGCAGAAAGATTAAAAACAAGTTCTTAAAATACATTTGTAAAGAAAGTTCAGATTTCTGTTTCCTTCTGATTCTAGGAAAGATAAAAGTTAGTGAATGCTACCAGCCTCTATAAAGTTGGTCTTGGAGATATTTTCTTTGGGTAAAAAGTGAAAGCTGAGAGGCATTGAAGTGATCTATGAAAGGGGAATGGCTCATTCAGTCTTCACACAAAACATGGGAACATGGGAACAAACCCACTCAGGTGAATTCCTCCCCCTCCCCTCCCACTCCCTCCTGCCCCTTCTGCAGCTTTCCACTGTCCCTGCTTTGGGAAAACATTTATTATACTGTTTCTTTCCAAAACTTCTTTGAGTTATTCTCCTCAGCGAGTCGAGGTTGCTCAGACATCAGGGATGCAGTCTGGGAAATGTCTCTGGAATACAAACAAGGCAAAGTCGCCCCTGGCTTTGCTTTCTCTGGGTATCCCAAAGAAGAACCTGGATTCACCCTGACTCCTGAGTCAGCCCCAGCAGCAAGATAACTCACCAGTACAAATGTACATGACCATTAATGCAGTCCCAAGCATGGGGTGATCCTCTGGGTCTACATCAACTTTGCCTCTGGGTTTAAATGCAGTTTCCAAAGTGTCAAGGTGAGCGTGGTGCCAAAATCGGAGTTCCTCGGTCCTCTCCTACTTCTGTAACCCCCCAGACAGAAAAACACTGGCATGAAGATGCTCCACTCCAAATCATCCAAATACCCCAGGCTTTTTTGCTGTGAATATCTCAACAGATCCCAAATACACCAGCAGCCTCCTCAGGGAAGGCTCCTATCCCCAGAACCTTCTTCCTCATAATTTTTTGAAGCTCCATAGATGCTTCCTGCTTCCTTATCTCTTTGGCTCTGGGCTACCTTTCATCCTCCCACTCTACCTGCAGTGTCCGTGTCAGTCTCTGGCCCACCAGCTCCTGTGTTTGTCAGCCCTCAGCAGATCCAGCAAACTGGCTGTGCTGGGTTTCAGTTCTCTGGCACAGACAACTTCCAGCCTCTGTCAAACAAATGAGGGATTCTGCTTTTCCACAGAAATATTCCCCAGCACAGCAGTGCTCTCCATAACAACCTCATAATGTTCAGAGGCAGATGCTCCAAATTAGCTGTGCTCCACGAACGGGAGCAGCATTGAAGTGGGGGAATGGAAAGGGGATGAGAAAAACTGAAACATTCTGCCAAAGGTCACATTTCAAACAACTTAATTTAGCTTCATTTTAAAGGGCTTCTTGCCACAAGACTCCACAAGAGTCTCTTTTTTCTTCTTCTTTTTAGTTTTTTGGTGACATAGCAAGAAAATGGAAGCATCAACAAATAGGCACTTTGGCTTGTCATTTTAGTTCTTCTCTCTTTTCCTTTCTTTTCAGTGAGAAAAAGAAAGCAAGAAAACCTGGAAATGAGACAAGTCTTCTCTGCCTTGAGAACTGCTGAGACTGTTTAAACTCTACAAGAATTTAGCTTGCTTAGTTCTTTGTGTTTTCATCAAGGATTAATTTTTGATTAAAGTTTTCAAAAATAAGTTTAATTGAAACCAATCCTCCAAGCAATTTGCTGGAACTGTTTCCTGATCAAAACAAAATCCGAATAAATGACATCTGATTAAAAAAAAAATTACATCCAGTGATAATTAGTGTGTTCCCAGGAAAGTATAACAATTTTTGTGTCATAAAAAACCAGGAACAAAGTCAACATGCTTTGAGCTGATGTGAACACAGCTTTTTTAGACAGGCACCACGTAGATATGAAACTGGGGAAAATAGGATGTCTCTAAAATGAAAGACAGGTGCACGAGAGAAGTGTGGATGAAAGGAAATAGAGAATATGCATCACACATGTTAAAAAATGAATTAAAAAAATCTATGCCAGGATGGATGCCCCAGTTTGAAGAGGCATTTAGCTTCCACTTTCCCAGCACGTGATGTTATTTACTCCTAAGACTGTCTAGTTTATAAGGAAGAGGAAGAAGTAACCTCAGCTTCATTGAAACTCATAAAATAAAACACCTCTCCACTTCCACCAAGCGCTGCCACACTAAAGCATCACAGGAACTTCAAGTAAAAAAATGCTTTCAAATATTACAAGAGACAGCTTTGTTTTTTTTTGCGGTGTTGACCATGTTTTATCCACATCCTTCAGCTGCTGGGTAGAGCTGAAAGCTGCCAGGTGAAATCACAACATGCAGTTAATAGAAAGTAAGGCAGTGGAGAGCGAGCTCAGTGTGACTATTGCAAAGCAGCCCGTGAAGAGAAGTGCCACTGACTGTCAGATAAATTCCAGCTGCTTGGCACCCTGCATGTCTTCGTGTGGGATGGATCAGCCATTTCTTACGTACTCCTTCCTTTAAGGATCAGTCTCAAATGCATGCAATTCTGGCTGCGCTCACAATTTCACCCGACTAGATTTCTAAGGAAAAAAAGAAAAAAAAAAAAAAAGCGCTTTAATTTAAAAACTGCAAAGGCTTTCTCTCATGTAAAAAAATACTTCAGAAGGGTTCAGTGAGAGCTGAAAATCAATAGTGTTTTCTTTTTGCTAGAAATGATGGTTATTTCAGAGCAAAGCTCTGGTGCTGGAGAATGCAGCTGTGGGAGACGTGCACATCTATCCCCTGGATTCACGAGGGCATTGTCTTTGGCTCCCATTTACACAGCATTAAATTCTGCTGTGTTGACTTTGAGCTTGACATGCCACTAAATCTTCAGTCCCCAAGCAGAACCCTCTCCAAATCATGGTGTTTCACTGGCTGTCTCAGACCACAAAGTGTCACCTTCATTTGAAATTATCTTGTCCCAAGTGTGCTTAAAACATTCTCATAGTTTTTGATGAGGTTGGGCCCTGTTCCAAGGCTATGGCCAAGCCAAAGCCCCTGCAAGGGAGGTTTTTTATCCTGGCTGCTTTCAGAAGGGGCCTTTTCAGGTCTGCTCAGTCCCAAAGTAGGTCTGTTATTATGCAAAAGCAATTTAACGGGATATGAGTTATGACTGAGAGGATCCATGCAGGTGTTCATGGGGTTTAATTAATGTGTTCATTTCACACCTTTAATTAATTTGTGACAACATTCTTGAGTGTCACCGAGGCAAAGAAAGACAACTTTGCTGTCCAAGGCTCAGAGAAAGAATTGAGGATTTTGTGGAGGCGGATTTTGTGGTGGGTGAGTCCGGAGGAACAGGAAGTACCTGGCCCAGGATGGTGTCTGGGAGCAGGAGTGACTGCAGCACAGCTGTCTGCATTGTGAAAATAAATACTGAAATTAGCATGCACAAATCAAATTAGAATGATTATTACCAATAAAATGACTCTTAAATGTTCCCTAAAAGCAGGAATGGATCCTGTGCTATCAATGAACCACCTTAGCTAGATCACAGAATCATTAAATCCCACAATGGTTTGGGTTGGAAGGGACCTTAAAGCCCATCCAGTCCCACACCTTCCACTGTCCCAGGTTGCTCCAAGCCCTGTCCAACCTGGCTTTGGACCCTTCCACGGATCCAGGGGCAGCCACAGCTTCTCTGGGCACCCTGTGCCAGGGCCTCCCCACCCTCACAGGGAACAATTCCTTCCCAAAATCCCATCTAACCCTGCCCTCTGGAAGTTTGAATCCATTCCCCCTTGTCCTGTCACTCCAGGCCCTTGTCCAAAGTCCCTCTCCATCTCCCCTGTAGGCCCCTACATGTTCATCCGTCAGATTAAATGTGAGAGGGAACTCATTCTTTTGCCATCAACAGGCTCATTTTACAGATTCCGCCTCAAAACCCATTTTAATCTATTCAGTTCAGTCTACCAGTAAACTCAGTAAACTTCCAGAGCTGTGTGTCAGCATTTGTCTCCACACACAAATATGTGATTTGCTGATAAGGCAGATCGGAAGCTGGTTAATTGCATCGGATTTCTCCCTGAAAAGCCTTTTTAACTACCCTCAAATATCATCGAGGCTGAGGCTAAGTACACGTTTGAATATTTTCTTCAGTTCTCTGCTGACAAAACTGCTGATGTGGTTGTTCTTACATCTTATGATTGATAAAAAAAAAAAAAAAAGAAAAAGAAAAAAAAAAAAGAAAACGCAAAATTTTAATCCTAACACAAACACACAGATGAGAAACGTTCCAGAGAAGGCAATTTCGTACAGAACTGATTTTCATAAAGATTTTCAAGCATTTCCTCCTTCATCAGTGTTTGTTCCTAAGCATCAGACACTAAAGTAATTGAAGTCTCTCTTACTGATGTAATTTGACTTTATTTTGGTGGCTTTTGACCATCTTTTACCTTGTGGTTTGTTCTCAGCAGTAAATATTTGGTGAACAGTTGTTCACCCTGAGATACTTTTTTGTCTGTGGGATATCAGACTTGCTTTGCTTATTAATTTGCCCTGATACCTTGTTCCTGTATAATTTCAGGTGGTTGGGATTATCTTTGCTCACCAATCATTGATTCACAGAAGAGTTTGGGTTGGAAGGGACCTGAAAGCCCATCCAGTCCCACCCCTGCCATGGGCAGGGACACCTTCCACCATCCCAGGTTGCTCCAGGCCCCATCCAGCCTGGCCTTGGACACTTCCAGGGATGGGACAGACCATTTGGTCCATCCTTTCCCCTTTTCAAATACTCCCATAAAAGTTTCTGCTTTTTTCAACACAAAAGAGAACCAAATTTCGTGCAGAAGCACTCAGACCCTCAGCTTCCATCATGAATTTGGCCTCCTGGCTCCACTCAGTTTCTTTTCACCTTGCAGGCTTTTTTTTTTTTTTTTTTTTTTTTTTTTGGGGGGGTAAACAAAGCAAGGCCTAATTAGCACTTTAGAATTTTTTGTTCTTCTGCTCTGCCAGCATTTACCACCTCCACAGTGGGGTTGACAGCAAGGAAAATTTGCTTATTTGTGATGTATTCAATCTCACATCCTGTAATCCTGCTGCAAAACTGCATTCCATGGTGGAAGGGAGCACTGAAGGCACAAGACAGCCTCTTTGCCAACTCTGCCCCAACTTAAATGTCCTATGCAACGTTTTCCAGTTCCCACTTTTCTCTGACATTTGACTTGCCTGTAACAACACAACTTTGAAATAGCAGATCTCATCAGCTCCAAAAATCCTGTGCATTGGGATCTACAACAGGATCAGTTGCTTCAGCTTGGTGACAGTTCTAAGTCATCACCTCCAAAAGTAGAATTTTCAGCCTGTCTGCCTTGCACTGCCATGACATCTCCTCCCATCTTCTGGAATTCAACACTCCCCATTTCTTTGTCTGTGCCAACAAGGAGATTAATTTCTGCTCCAAATAAGAACCCTACTTGATACAAAACTCATAAAAAGACATCTGGAAGAGCAGGATTTAGTTCAGGAATATGGAGGTGGGAATGGAGAAATCACAGTGGAAATGAGAGTCCAAAGGGAGAGGGATGGGACAAGACACAAGAACCTCCAGAGCAAAGTCCCCAGTGTGGCTGGAGAGGAAGGACCCAGGGATGCAGAGTGGAGGAGAGCAAGCTGAGAGCAAAATGAATCTGTAATTAATTTATGGCCTTGGATTAATGGTGATGAATCAGCTGTGACACAGAAGCAGAGCTGGAGATGGAAACTGAGATGGATTGGGATGAAGGGGGAACATGGCACAGCAGAAGTGGGTGAATCATCCAACGAGACACAGGCCAGGAGGGGGTGGGAGCAGGGCAGGACTGGAAAACAAACTACTGGAGAATATTAAGCTGCCAGTGTGAGGAAAGGAGTGGGAGATTGGAAGGGAGTGCTCAAGGTGGAGGAAAATGAGATATACAGAGTTTAGGAGATAAAATAAAAAAAGAGACAAGTCCTGGAAAATTTATTGTGTCATTCCCTGTCTTCCACTACTCTCAGCCCACCAAAAATCCTGGGTGAACACACCCTGGATTCATGTGATGAATTTAGCTTAATATTCAGCTTGGAATATCATCAGGCATGTTTAATCTGGCTTTAACTCTACTATTTTTAATGTTTTGTAACATTTTTTTCTTTTCCTTTCCTTTCATTATTTTCCTTAATTTACAGTTTTTTCTCCCTTTCTTTGATCCAAACACAACAAATTGTCAGAACCCATCAGGACTCAGCAATCCACGTCTAGCTGGAGCAGCAAAACATGATTATTCACAAAAGTTCTGTTCCTGGGCTTTGAATCCCAGTGGGAAAGATAGGAATATTTGTCTTAGGGCTTAGGGCAAGAATTGATCACTCCTACGTCTAAACACTGTTCGTATCCTGCAGAGACAATTGTGGGAATGTTCCAAATTTGTTCCCCAACCAGTTCCCCAACTCCTTGCACACAGAAGTAGTGCATACTCTTGACAGTGCACAAATAAAATGTCCTTTCTGTCCTAATCTCCTTTCTAAAAGCAGAAACAGGGATTTACTTTGGCATAAAACAAGGACAGATGAAAATGGAACCTTCATCCCACCAGTCTGGGACCCAAAATTCATTTTGGTTGTGGGCACAGTGGGATTTTAAGCTGTGCAAATATATCTGAATTCATGCTACACAAGATAGGAAAAATCAAAATATAGGAAAGAAATGTTTCAAATGGCAGGAGAAAAATATTTAGAGGGTTTGAAATCTTTTTAAAAAGTTTATAAACCCTAAGGAAAGGAATAAAAGCAAAGTATGAGACAAGAATTTAAGCACTGGCTCATTTTGGAAAGCAACAGAGACCAATATTTCCCCACTGTGGAGGTAATGAACATATTAAAAATTATCCTAATTACATGGTAAATAGATACTATGAGTATTAGCCTATGTGTAATGCTGCATACTCATGGATTACGTGTATTGTGAACCCCTCCAGCAGAATCTCTCTGCACTCAGCACAAGACACCCAAGAAAAAGTGAATTAGTAGAGGGAGAGTCACAAGATTTCCCTCTGTGCCACAGGAGAGGTGTCACAGTCGCCCACTGATCAACCAAAACTGCACTTGCTCTGTCACAGGGACAGCTGGAAAATAAATGTGCCCCGATATTTTTATTGCATGTTGTCATTGAACTCGAGCAGGGGACCTTGGGGGACAGGCAAATATATCATTTTAATTAACACCTAATTGTGCTTGACACCTGAAATTCTGCTAAGCTTCTCCCCTGCCAGACCCAATAAGTGAAGGATGTCTGTGCAGAGACAGACAGGAACTGAGAATTACTCCCATCTGCAGGATGGAACTTCTTTCCCTCATTTTCCTGTGGAGAGAGCAAAGCAGTTTGGTTTTAAATCCTAAAATCAGTAAGACAGATGACGGGATTTTCAGCTAGCAAAACCCAGGAATGATTTCCGTGGAAGTGAGGGTTTTCTCTGTGGCTAGAACAATTGAAAAGTTTCATAGAGAACAAATCAATCACTGATTTAAAAATACACATGCACCACTGTTCTCCTCTGCAGTGAGGAATTCAGCACAAACACGAAACCATTTAAAAATATGTAAATGTAACCTTGAGATTATAGGGGGAAACCCACACAGAGAGGCAGAAAACTTGAGGAAGGTTTATTTCTACGTTCTCAGTAAGGTATAACATTAGCATTGTCCCACCTTCTATTGTTCTACTTGTATCATTAGCTTTTATTAGCATTGGATTCATCACCTCCTGCTTTATGACACTGCAATGTAAATCAAGGCAGAGCCTCCCCAGTGACTCATATAAACCAAGCTCCACTATAAAAGAAAGCCTTGACAGATGGGAAGGCAACAGAAACTGCAGAAGGCTGTTAAACTTATTTTTTCCCATTTTATACTAAAGCCTACAGCTGGATATGGAAGCATTGGTATAGGTTAAATATTAGTGAAAGAAAATAAGGGAACACTGTGAGTTCTCCATCACCTGGGCCCCCAAACTGCTGCTGACACAAAGATCTCAACACTTTAATGACATCACCATCCCCAAAACTTCAGTTTCCCATGCATCCCATTGTCCCAGTCATGCTGCTGTAAAGCATCCTGTTCTCCACATCATCCATTCCTTGGTGGGAAAGGGTTAAAGCAATGCTCCCATTCCTTCTTCTGGAAGAGGCTGATGCAAGGTGATGTCCCCGTGCCCTCCCCCCCCCCGGGAGGGGCCACAGTCACCCAGCCCTTGCAAAAGCCCATGGGCTGAAGGACCAGTGTGCTTCCCTTCCCAAATATTTGGATTAGCCAAGACATTTCAGCAAGCAGGGAAAGCTCAGAGCTCACCAAACCTGCAGATCACCCTCACCCCAAGCCTGATGTGCCTCCTTTGCCCAAAATCAGAGTGAGAGGCACACAAGAGGTGTCTGTCCCTCAGCAGAGCTCCAGCACAGGGAGCTCACGCTGGCTTCTCTTCCTCCAAGGGAAGATGACGATGATATTTTAGGAAATGTTGCCTCAGCTGTGATGGACCAAAGGTGCAAACTCCTTAAAAATGTCTTTGCCACCTACAACTGTAGGTGGCAGCCTGAGTTTAACTTAATTACATTAATTGGTTTGACAATCTGAGAAGAAATGGTGGTTAGCAACTTTGGAGCAGAGGGGGGAATGTCAGCAGTGATAAAATCGAATTCCCTTATGGATTGAGCCTTGCAAGCAATTATCTGAGGTGCTGGCTGGCTGTGGGTAGTGCTGCAGAGCTCAAGATCTCTGCTAAGTCCATGTTTCATGATTTAACAGGCATATTTTCATTCCCAAACTCTCTTGAAGTTATTTACAGGGCTCAGCTTATTCCAATCAGAGCTGCTTTGCAAACATGCCCTCATACAGGGAAGATTTTATTCCCAAAATGTAAACTCTTTCAGATTTAAGGGAGAAGTTAAATATATTATCTTAAAAGGTTAAAAGGAAGGAAAAAAAAAACACCCAAGAGATAAGAGTCTGAATTTCAGCTGTGATGGGCTTGCTAACAATCCAAATGAGATTTGTAGCAAACAAGCAATTCCTTGATGTTGATTAAGCCTCATAAACAGAAATCCTGTTATTCTCCTGAGTAATTCCCAGAGAAGTGGTTCTTGAGACATTTTGCCTCTTGCCATTACCTATCACTAAGTTCTAACCACTCTTAGAGACAATGATTAAATTATAAATAAATGGACAAGCACATTGATATAACAAATTCTGTTTAAAATACCAGTTGGCTAAATAGGTACAGTCCCCACATGCTTGGACACTTCAATTTTTAGAGACCTCATGGAGCTGGACTAGCTTTATTTCAGGGAATGACAGGTTTGTGCTAACACTAAGGCACAGCTACAATCCCTCTTGGGATCCTCAAATCATTTAATTAATTTTATATAGATAGATGAATATAGAGAGAGATTCTGCTGCTCTGCCCCCTCAGGTGAGACCCCCCTGCAGAGCTGCCCCAGCCCTGGGCCCAGCACAGGGAGGAGCTGGAGCTGCTGGAGAGAGCCCAGAGGAGGCTCCAGGATGGTCAGAGGGATGGAGCAGCTCTGCTGGGAGAAAA
The DNA here is from genome assembly GCA_013398175.1 of Climacteris rufus. Classification (NCBI taxonomy): domain Eukaryota; kingdom Metazoa; phylum Chordata; class Aves; order Passeriformes; family Climacteridae; genus Climacteris; species Climacteris rufus. Next base: position 670,091 of record VZRZ01003063.1, read on the forward strand.
GGCTGGGAGAGCTGGGGTTGTTCAGCCTGGAGAGGAGAAGGCTCCAGGTGACTTAACTGCGGCCTTCCAGGACCTGAAGGGGCTGACAAGAAACATGGAGAGGGACTTTGGAGTCTCCAAGGGATGGAGTGCCAGGACAACAGGAATGGCTTCCCACTGCCAGAGGGCCGGGTCAGATGGGATATTGGGAAGGAATTGTTCCCTGTGAGGGTGGGGAGCCCCTGGCACAGGGTGCCCAGAGAAGCTGTGGCTGCCCCATCCCTGGCAGTGTCCAAGGCCAGGTTGGACGGGGCTTGGAGCCACCTGGGACAGTGGAAGGTGTCCCTGCCCATGGCAGGGGTGGGACTGGATGAACTTTAAGTTCCCTTCCAACCCAAACCATTCTGGGATTTTAGGATTCAATGGTACAACAGTTAGCACCTAGGAGAAATAGCCTAAGACTAAAGAGTACGAAAGCTGACTCTAAAGTTATCAGCTTGGTGCAAAATATGAGACATTTAAATTTGCATTATTTTACCATGGCTGGGAAAGCTGTTCAGGCTGGAAAATCAGCCAAGTTTTTTTCAGCTGTTTTGGTCTCCTCCCATCCCTAATTCAGTCCCTGAAATGCTCCACATGCACAGTGAATCTGGAGCCCTGAGGGCCCTGTGTTGTTCTGGTTGTGGCAAACAGTGATTTCATGGGCATTATGCTCCCAGTGATATGCATGATTTTGGTTGCACAGGTTGATTTAAATAAATTATTTTTTTTTACAGAAAATCTGTTATTCCACATGCCAGTCATTTAGATCACATATTTCCCAAAGATTTTACCATCTCACTTATTGTGTTTCCTTGAAAATACACGGTCAATAAGAAAAACAGTGGTTTCTTTAAGAAAGAAAAAGAAAATTCAGGTAATTTCATTCAAATAGAGACACATGTAAGACTTTTCTCACCAGAACCATCCAGATTATTTCATTTCATCAGCCCCACCTGAGGTTACAGAACAAAAAGAAGGATCTACAAGCAGTTGGCACTGAACATTTTGAAAATTCTGTTTAACGAGAACAGATGCAGCAGGTTTTCAGCAAGAACCAGGCCTGGGTTGTCCATACTGTGGGAGCAGTGAGTTTTAGCTCTCTGAGGTTTTAGCAGCTACAGAAGATATTTGAGCCCCAGGTGAAAACTGACTGGAGTCTTACCGTGAGATTTAATAAAAAATCAGCAAAAAATCCCCATTGAATGAAGCCTTTTCCTGTTCCATGGTGAGGCCTCAAATGGGGTGGGATTTTTCCAATCAAGAAAATCTTGGGGGCTGTGGGGTTTGTTCAGGAAAAGAGAGAGTGAGGCTAATAAAGAAACAGAAGCTAAGATAACAAGGAAATAATATACTTTCTAAAGAAATAGAATTTAGAACATCTGTTGCTCCCTGTGCAAATCCTCTGAAACAATAATTTAATCTGGACAGCATCTGAGGCTGGAACATTATTAAATAGAGCATGGCAAAAACAGATCACAAGCTCTACAAGAACTTTGGGAGGAAAATCTACCTTGAATTGGGCCAAAAGTCAGAAGCTGAGATATTTTAGCCTTAAAGTTCTCCCAAGTTGCATTGGATCCCCGGAAAAATTTAATTTCAACCAAATTGAAAAGATTTTGTTGGTATTATACTTTATTTTTCTTGTAGATTTCCACTAAAAATTTGGTTTACACCTTGAAAGGATTGGTAGATGTGGCCATTTGTTGAAGAAATTGAACAAACATGAACACTAGAAGGGGAAATTCATCAAAAAGAGCTTCTTAAAGTTTCCCTTTTCTACACAGGAAAGCAGTGATCAGCTTTAAACATAAGCAAAGCCCACATTGTCCCCATGAGGCTTCCAGCCCCAAAGCCTTCAGCTTCCATTTTGTGCATTTTGTTTTCCTGGCACAACAGAGGGCAAAACCTGTGCAGTTCAACCCCTGGATTCCTCAGGTCTGTTAAAACACAGATTATTAAATCTCCAAATCCTGTTTCATACAGAAGCGAAGTTTCACAGAAATGAGGTTTACAGCAATTCATGTGCATTTTAGCACCATTTTTACCAAGACTCTGTGTAGTCCCAGTGAATCAATGGGAGTGGAAAATTGCTCCAAATGTCCTGTTGCTTCCCAGTTTGAGGAAGTGGTGCTGCCTCCTGGAAATGCAGGAGACAGCCCTTGAAGGGAACACCTTGCCCAAGACAGTGTTAACCACCAGGAGCAGGGACTTCTGCAATACCTCAGAGTCCTCCCAAAGAGCACTGAACTGAGGCTGGGTTCCAACCAGATCCCAAGATATTCCTGACTTTTCACTGTATCCAGTGACTTTGCTGCCAAACATCACACCACTGTAGGAATTCCCATTTTCACTTCTCTACAGGGGTTTCCCACATGCAGAAAGGTGTTCCCCCCCTTCCTCCCTGGAAGTTTTCCATCTTCCATTTACATTTTCCAGGACATGAACACTTGTAAGGCTGCTATGATATATTTAATTCAAAATTCCCGCAGGAACTACAAGGAAGGAACAAGGTGGGAGAATGAACCCTGGAAGTGTTCCAGGCCAGGTTGGATGGGGCTTGGAGCAGCCTGGGATAGTGGAAGGTGTCCCTGCCCATGGCAGGGGTGGCACTGGATGGGCTTTAAGGTCCCTCCCAACCCAACCCAACCCAACCCAACCCATTCCACGATTCCACGATTCCACGACTTCGGCTCCATCGCCAAACTCTGGAAGGTCCATACCTTCGAAAGAACTGAGGTTATCCAAAACCTGAGTTGACAAATAACATTTACAACTTCCTGGGAAGCAGCTTAAATGTCCAGCTGAGACAATGAGAGGGCACATGTGGAAACACCAACAGAAGAAAAGCCAGTGAAATGTCTCATTCTTTCCAGTAAGTGGATTAAGATTTTTGGTAAAAAAAAAAAAACCTGATGTCAAGCTTGATGATTTAGAAAGGAAAAACATCACATTCTAGAAGCTTCTATAAGACCTGAAGCCAAGTTTTTAATTCTATAAGCCTTTTTCTAATTCTTGCAAAATTAAAAGAGAAACAAAGAGAAAAATATCTGTGAAAGTAGGAAAAGAATGAACATGAAGAGATAATTAAGTGATTAAGCCCCAAGCTGTTCTTGGAACTGATCTGAAATGCCTTGGAAAACATAATTCCACAAATCCAGCTTCCCTTCACACCCTGTCACGTTTGGAAATTGTAATTTTCATTTTTTCTTATTATCTGTGTTTTCATGGGTAAATTTTATTTGACTGATGGTTCTGGAAGCATTTGGTAAAATGGCTTTCCATAATATTTTGTTAAGAGTGGGGGGGAATCCATAACAACAAAAAAACCCACATGAAAGTCCCAAGCAAACAAAAACAGAGCAGGGGAGAGGAGAGGAGAGGAGAGGAGAGGAGAGGAGAGGAGAGGAGAGGAGAATGCATTAATTTTTCATTACTATTTTTCCCACTCTCTATAAATAAACTGTATAAAACATCAAAGGAAACACAGAGCAAAATATTCACTACGATTTAATTCAAAGTGAATGAATTTTAAAATTAAATGGTAAGAGGAATTTGACAATTCCAAATTCCATCTTGAATTAAATTTGGGTTTTTTTCAAAGCTGTGGAGATTGCAAATAACAGCCCTGACAATATTATTCCAGAAGCTGGACACTGCATTATACAGCAAGGGCAATTGTGTGCTGGGCTTCCATGATCCACAATTTCACAGTTTGGGATCCAAGAGACGACTCCTGATACCACTCCCTGAAATCTAATTTCCACTGTGCTGAATGGATGTCTTCAATGTGCTGGTCCAAGATTAGTATGAAATGAAAATTATATTGTTCAATTCGAGTTTTAGTGATTTCAAATTGCTGTTCCAAACAGAGTGCATGTTCTCAGATAAATGGGGGGTTTAATTAAACATGTATGTATTAAGTTATTTCCTTAATTATAGTATCACTATTGCCTCATATTGTTTTACTGTGTATTAAATTCAGTTTCTCACATTACTGCATTATTAGATCAGACTGGTAATTGTCAGTTTTTCCTTTCTTCATGCTTATCTAAGCTTGCAGTGGTAAGTCCCACTTCATTTATCTCCTTCAACAAGGCAGTAATGAAAGCCTTGCAAAGGAACCCTGGGTTAATCAGGGCTTCCCTCCTACCTCTCGAGCTTGCAGAAACCTGGAGAGCTCCTGGCACCTTCTCAGAGTCTGAAGATTTGGCTGATGCTGGACCAGAATCCAAAATCTCCTGTCTTGGGTGTCCTGGCTGCTGCCCTGGGCTGGGGATGATGACAGACAGGGAAGGGCTGAGCAGAGGACTCCCAGAACCTGCACACCAGCCTCCAGCTCACTGCAGGCTTTACAATTTCATGGCTATTGCCAAGTTTCTTTTATCTTTTTCTTTCTTCCCCGTTTGGGAAACTTTCAGAACTCCACTTTTTCATTCACAAATGAAGGAATGACCTCTCCCACCCCCCCCTTTTTTATTTTGTCAAATCACAGATATTCCATGGACAGAAAATCTCACCTTTGACCTGCTCCAATTCAGACAGAGCCAAAGCTGCTCCAAAAAATCCATTTCATCCGTTTTAAGTATAAAATATTTAAAGGAGAGGGGAAGCTCTGGTTTTGTTTAGCTCAAAGGTGGTCTGCTGAGACTTGTTGAATTAGCTTCAGTAATAAATAAGCCAAAGATTTCAACAATCATTGATGTCATTTCAACGTTTACATCCAGTGAAACCCCTTTCCCCCCCTTACCAGTGGGACTCCTTAGAAGCCCTAACAAGGCTGAGCTGGCGTTTTTCCATGCAGGAATAGTAAATCCAGCTTGTCAGAGGTGCTGACCTCGCCTTGCACAGCCCCGCATCCCGTTGCAGGATATGTGGAAGGCTCAGTGTACAGACAGGCCTGTGTGGAACCCTGATGGATGCAGGAATTGTGACCCCCTGACCCAGGGAAAGCTGTGGGACAACTCACAGGAGATCTTCAGGGATGAGGGAGAACTTGAGCTTTACAGGCACCTTTATCAAGTTGGTCATAACAGCTGAGATTTCGTAAAGAATGGAAGAATTACCCTAATTTTAAATTGAGGAAGAATTAACCTGATTTACTCAGCAGTAATTCTGTCACCTTATAAGACAAGAGAGGGTGTAATACCACAAGAGATTTATCTCTGGTGTGACTGTTGAGTACAAAAACCAGGGAAGGAGCCCAGGGTAGGATGAGCACTGAATTCTCCAGGTGAGATTCTGCCCTTCCCCTCTCCTGGATAACTGGATGGCGCAGAGCTTGCAGGAAGGGATGTGTCTGCTACAATCCAAAGCAGCAGATAAGGAACTCGATAGGAATTTCACTGGCAGGAGATGGCTGGAAGGACCAAAATGCCCCTGACAGGATGTGCAGAAGTGCTGTGAGCTCCCTGATGCCCGAGCTGCTCCTGCTTCCCAAAATGCTGCTGATGGTTATTTCAAAAGCACTTAAATTCCCCATGTAAAGGGGAGAAGGGAAAACTGCACTTAATTAGAAGAGTAAAATCTGCTACACCACTGATTGATAGAACCAGAAGAAAAAAAACCACACTTTTTTCCCATTAATTTACAAATCACCAAATTAGAGAGAAAAGGAGAGTTATTGCCATACCTGTTTTGATAATTTTACTCTCATAGCTATGTGAATTTGCTAGAACATTTTCCTTATTTCTCTTTTTTACAGAAAAAAATTGAAGGGAATGACAGAGAATCTAGAAATATGTTAATGTCTTTCCTTCATCAAACAACCATGAATATACATGACCACACTGTATTCCTATTTCCAGCGTCTTTGATTTATGTTATGGATAACATGTTTATATAAAGCTAATCTCCACAAGAAGCAGAAAAAAAAGATAAACTGAAGAAAAACAAAAAATCACACCAGCAGCAGCAGGGAAATCAAATATCACCTAAATGAAACTAATCTCCAAAGTAGGCCAGACAAAAATGGGTAAAGCATCCAGGATTTCTGAGGCACTTTATTACAAAGGGGTTTTTTCTTTAATATCAAGATTGGTGAAAACACAATTTATAAAGAAACACAGACAAAATGTTATTAAGGGTGAGGTCTTCAAATCAGGGAGAGTGGAATTAAGCTGTCCTAGGCAAACTGATCCAACATCCAATTATTGATATTTATCACATTTGATTTCCTGTCAGTGGCTCCCAATCACATCCCCAAAAAATTAATTTAATCAGAGCAAGCTGTTTCCAGCATGACAGACATGAAACTGAACAAATTGCTGCTCATAAAGGTTTGATGCTGAATAGTTTTTGATTGCCATCAAATTGGGGTTTCTGTTTGTTCTGTTTAGTCCACAAGAGTCAGCTGAGACCCCAGGCAGTCGGCGCTGCAGACTTTGGCAGAATTACCAGAAGAGCTGTAGGCAGAACAGTCCAAATGGCCCAAATGTTGCAGGTACAGATTTTTGGGGTGGTCCAGTGCTTAATCCAGTCCTCAGTGCAATCTAAAGGACATTCTTCCCTCGGCTCACTGATCCCATAGACAGACAGCATCATTAGTGCTGTCTAATGAACCTCAGTCCTGATGATTAGCACAGACCTGATGACACCACGCATGCAGCTGTGAAGCAGAGCAGTTATTGGACCCTTTTTAATCACTTTTCTTCCTGTTTCCCCAGCCCTCCTCCTTATTAAAATAGACATGAAGTTCTGATCTGGCATAGCTAAGCCTACTTCCAACCTGAAAATTCCAGCTTTCCATTCCTGTCTCTTCTAGAGCTGATAAAGGACAACAGGAATGGTCAGTGCAGTGAGATTTGGGCTTGTCACTTCTCCACTGACTCAGGCACATCCTGATGCCATGAGGATGCCCCTCTGCTCTATGATCACTAGATTTTGTTATCACACTACAGAGTCTTTAAGAGTGAAAACAAACCCAGCCATCAGCAGGTTCTTGGAAATAGCATTACCTTCTAAAGGTCTGAAGTGAAACTGGATCCTGTCTCTTGGAGACAATGCTATCCATTTTCCCATCAGAGGAATCTCCTCCAGTCCCAACAGCTCTGCTCCTCCAGGCACACAGATAGGAGGCACACCCCTCAGGAGAAAGCCTCCAGTAACTTTCAACTTCCTATTGTTTGTTCACACAGTCCCCTGGTCAAGGCTCAGCCAGCTGTGATGCCTCCCTATTACCGTAATGCCTGTTATTACGGCTTATCCCGGTAATCAGTTGAAGACGCAGAAATAATGAGAGCCGGAGTTCGGGCTGTGTTCAGAGCAAGGGCGGAAAGGGGGGGAACCCCTTTCGTTTAATTCTTATATACACTTTTAGAAATCACAGATCATTGGAGAAAGTTAACACTTCCGTCTCTAACTATATTGGTTAAAGAAGTGTCCGTCAAAAGGATCTGTGTCCATGGGAAAGGAATGTAAAAGATAATTTTTACAACAACATACCTATGTTTACAGAAATCGTCCTTGAGACTGTCTAACAGAGAAAACTAGCTATTTTACAGTGAAAAATGGGCAACACCTCCCCTTGATGGGACATCATCCTCCTCACCTCTTTCCCTCCCCCAGTGCCCCTGGTGCCTGTGACCAATCCATAATTGCAACAACACCGTGAGAGAAGGAGATTTCTTGTTTTGTGGGAAATGCCAAATTTCCAGTCATCACCATCTTGAGACTTTCTGACCACTGCTCTGATAAGGGTTGTCCATCCTGCCCTGAAACTCTGGCAAAACTGGAATGTGCTTCTGCAGGGTGGCTCTGAAGGGCTTGTCCATGTCCTGTGTCCCAGGGCTGTGTCCCTGTCCCTGTCCATGTCCATGATGACGCCCAAGAGGCTGAGAGTTGGGATTGTTCAGCCTGGAGAAGAGAAGCCTTGGGGTGATCTAATTGTGGCCTTCCAGTGCCTGAAGGAGCCAACAGGAAAGATGGAGAGAGACTATTGACAAGGGATGGAGTGCCAGGACAAAGGGGGAATGGCTTCCCACTGCCAGAGGGCAGGGTTAGATGGGATTTTGGGAAGGAATTGTTCCCTGTGAGGGTGGGGAGGCCCTGGCACAGGGTGCCCAGAGAAGCTGTGGCTGCCCCTGGATCCCTGGAAGTGTCCAAGGCCAGCTTGGACAGGGCTTGGACAACCCTGGGACAGTGGAAGGTGTCCCTGCCCATGGCAGGGGGGGGCACTGCATGGGCTTTAATGTCCCTTCCAAGCCAAACCATTCCATGATTCTGTGATTCCGCAACTCCTCAGAGTAAAAAGGGACCATTCAGTGTTTCTGTGAGCCCTGTACCAAGAAGCAACATTGCCCTGAAAGTGACTCTTAGCTGAGGGCAGTGGCTTGTCAGGATTTGTTTACTCCATTGTTGATATACTTGTATAATACTACATAAAATTACTGAAAACAAAATTATTTCTCGCAATTATTCACTGAATCTTCACCAGCTACTCACAGCGTCAACTCAATTCAATCAATCAATTCAATTATTCTCATAATCTCTTTGAGGGGATATCTCCCTGTTCCCATTATTCTCCCAAGCCCCTGAATCATGACATGTAGTTTGTTTCTAATGCAAGAGATGCCTTATTTATTCCACTGCCTCTGTATATATGACACGCACACTGTTCAGAGAATTGCATTGTTGTCACTGGAAATAATGATCTAAATGCATTCCAGGACTTCATCTATATTTCCCTGAGTGTTTTATAATGTGCAGGAGGTAGAGAAAAAGATCTTCAAGTTATTTTGGAGGAAATAAATATCATTGTGTGGTAGGGATGTCTTCAGGCAGCACTTGTTCCCAGAATCCTTTCATTTTCATTTCTGCTGTGTTTATGTGCTCTGTCTTAATGCCTCTTCACCTACTTTGGATATTAGCAAGTGGAGTAGGAGATGTTTTTATGAGCCATATCCTGTGAAACAAATAAAAGTTAAAAATTGATGGACAAAATTTATTAATATTTTGGTACACAAAGAACAAAGCCTGATTTCCAGAGACCTCAGAAATTAAATCTTCAGAAATACAGATTCAGTCCTGATGGCCACACAAAGAAAAAAACCCAGTATTGTTATTCTGGAAATCTCTCTTTTTACGGGTTTGCAAAAGATAACATCAAAGTAGATGGAACATGTGCCATAATCACTGATTATTAAGATTACATATTTTGTGAAGAAGAAACTACTGGCTTTAGAAATGTTTCAACCAGTACTTTTAACTACAGTTTTCACTGGAAAAAAGAGCCATGAGGGAGGAAATGTTCCCCTCTTCACCAGTCTGGAAATGTGGTGCTGTTGCTCCTCCCAACCCTTCCATAAACATCAGCTGCAGCCCAAAACACTCTCTGGGTCGAATCTGAACTAAGTGAGCAACACACACTGTTGGGTCCCTCACAGCATATTTTGCTGACAGGTCTGTAAAATTGAGTATAAATTAATATCAACATTTGCAGATTCAAAGCATAAAACCTAATTAAATAGATAATTTCAGGCCTACCCACAATAAATACCCTGTTTAAAGTTGCTTACTTCCTATAGTAGATATTCCAGAAAAATGACAGGAGTATATACAACTCTTTTTTGGTTGTTTTTTTAGAAAAAGGAAAATTTGAGAACATTCCTACCCATCTTCCCTTCCCTGTGAGGGTGGGAGGCCCTGGCACAGGGTGCCCAGAGAAGCTGTGGCTGCCCCATCCCTGGAAGTGCCCAAGGCCAGGTTGGACGGGGCTTGGAGCAACCTGGGACAGTGGAAGGTGTCCCTGCCCATGGCAGGGGTGGGACTGGATGGGCTTTAAGGTCTCTCCAACCCAAACCAGTCTGGGATTCTGTGAAATGTGAATCACAGCATTGCTTCCGAGACCTTTCTTCCCCAAATTCTATCCTGATTATTCCCCACTGGGTAATGTCAGGATTTTTTTCCTTTTCCCTTTGTTTACTATCCACTGAGAAAGAGTCCCTTTACTTCTCCCATTGCCGCTGGCTCAGGGTGAATGTTTCAGATTTTATCAGCTCCAGCGCTGAAGGAACTTAGGGAATGAAAATGTGCTTTTGTTCACGTTTTTTAGGCATTATATCAAGGAGGAAGAGAGCTGCTTGTCTACTGACAGAAACTAAGTGCTTCTATCTGTTGGAGCCTGCTGCCTTATCTGCTGCTTTCTATTGTTTCCAGAAAATCCCCTTTTGTAATGGGGAAGGAACTTGATAAAAAGTACAGAACAAGGGCTGGCCTAATTCAAAAGGACATTTTTCTGTCCCTGGATATTAAAGCCATGACCCTGTTTGTGAACAATGAGACATGAATGAGGTGTATGGATGTTCAGCATGTCACCAGAGTGCAGAGAATATCCATAATTTTGTCACATAGCCTGAGGGCTAAGAGCCGTGGACATGCTCCCTGCATGTCTAGTCCTAAAGAGAACAGAAGCTGCTGCACCTTCCATTTTCATGTGGGAAATCCCTGATGTCAGTCCTGAAACAACTCTTTCTTCCCCCTCCATCTCCCCCTGGATGCAGTTTGCTCACTTTTGAACTCCTTCTTTCCCCTGCCCAGGTGTGCTCTGCTGGAAAACCAAACCCACCTGGACAGGTCACGGGCTGCAGGTTGGGCAGGTTTCAGTGCCCTGTTCATAGCAGCTTGTTCATGTTCAGGAGAGAAAACAGCACAATTTGAAGGAAAAGAAGCTTGAGATCAGAGTTACATTTGGGGAAATTCCCCCATCCTGGCTGCCCCAGTCCTGGAAATGCTCAGGGATTGTTGGACAGGGCTTGGAACAACCTGGGACAGCAGAAGGTGTCCCTGGCCATGGCAGGGGGTGCACCTGGATCCACTTTAAGGTTACTTCAACTCAAACTCTTCTGCAATTCTATGATCCTATAAATGGAGAAAAAATGGAAAATTGCTCCAGAACCTTAACAGGTACTTGGGATTTATAATGATAATATCATATATGTTCATTATACTATATTGTATTATAGTAAATTTAAAATAATAAATTACATTAAAGAGCTACTATCCCATAATATAATGTTATGCTATGTATAATAACAACACACATTCTCATTTAAAATATCTTACATTAAACTCATTTTTTAGCCTTAACCCATTCTAGTGGCATCTGCAATCAACTTCAGTGCTGCCAAAGATGTGATATCATAAATTCAGGGTTTTCAGGCCAGTCCATTGAGCTCAGGCCCCCAGTACCTCCTGCACCAGCCCTTGCTGAGCGCCTTTAATCACAGTACAACACCTCTAGAGCTGGACAAGGGTCTCCAACAGATCCCTGGTGCCTTTGTGGGCAGGGGACAGAACCTCTCCATGCCTCAGTCTCCTGCAAAGTGCCATAATATTCCTTTTCCCCTCTGTTTTATGAAGTTGCTGCAATTTGTGGGTAGAGCCAGCTTCCTGCTGATTTTCTTCAGCATTGCTTGTGACTGTGGTGGGTGAGTGGTGGTGCCAGCACCTCCAGTGACAAGTGGAAGTTCAGACATCTGGCACTGGCTGCTCACAGACACCTTTCTTTCCTGAAATGATAATTCACAGATGATGGAAACAAAACAAAAGGAAGCAAAACTGACAGCTGCTATTGTACTTCCAAATGAAAGCATTACTTCAGGGAAGGGATTCTGCTCTGAAACAGCAGCTTCTGAAAATGGCTGTTGGAAAAGAACTTTCCATTTGAAATAATAATCACATCTCTACCTGTGACTGAACTGACAATGAAACAAACGGCCTTGAGACAGTCATAAACCTAAGACAGATTAATTTGTCTGGAGATGATACTGTTTTCCTACACTGCCCTTGCAGCACTGAATTATGCATCATTTCATTTATCAGATTGCCTCCTTCTCTCTGCCATCCCTGCAGCACAACCACAGCAGCCCAGGAGCTCCTCACTGCCTAAACTGCAGCAGATTCCAGCATGATGGAAAACACACAATGGACTTTCTTATCATGCCACTCGCTGTCCCAAACCTAACAGAGCCCTGGTTTCGCACTCATTTCTTGCCACTTTTACTGTTTTTCTGCTGCAGCTTTGCTCTACATTTGTCTGACTTTTTGTCATGCTAAGCAGCAATCCCTGAACAACAAAATTTCCTAATTGCAAAGACCAAGTCAACCATAATTATCTTTTTTGCTTTTTTTTTTGCTAAGATTATTTTCCAGAGGTGTCCCCAACTCTTATGAAAATGAGAAACATAGGCTGCCTGGTTATATATTTTCACAGGTGCCTCCAGAGACAGGGACTCTGCTGAGCTGTGCATAAAGAAAGGAGAACGCTGTCAGTGCCAATGTGCCTTCAAATTATCAGGAGCCTTCGGGCTCATGGGTGTGCACAAGGGACAGGACACCAGGATGTGCCATTTCCTGCTGGCATTTGTCTTCCCTCACCTCCAAAACCCCCTCTGTCAACCCAAGAGAGGGTACTGCCATAGCAGAGAGGAACAGAGATGCTTTTTTGGAACCACACCGCCTCCCTCTTCTGCTTTAATTTGCTGTCCTGATGCAAATGGAGGCAAGGGGAAGGCATAGAGAGCCCCTAAAACCAAAAAGAAAGAAGGCAATTCTTTGCTGAAGGGTGGCCAAGCTCTGGAAAAGCCCCCCAGGGCAGTGGTGGAGTCCCCACCCCTGGAAGTGCCCATAGCAGGAGCAGATGTGTCACTTTGTGCTGTGGTTTGCTGGGCACGGGGTTTTGGGCAGAGGTTGGATTTGATGATCTTCGTTTAATGATTCCCCGATTGACTGAGAGGAGCTGCCAAGTCCCCAGGACATGGCATAGACTGAGCCTGTTGAGCAAAGAGCACTTCCCCAAATTCCATGGCTTTTCTGATGGAGAAGCAGCAGCAAGCCTACATCTTCAATTAAAGAACATTACAAATCATAATTAAGCAGAATAACCATATTTAAAGCCCACCTTCAACCATCTGAGAGAAGATTTGTCAATCCAAAGTCCTTGTCCTTTCCCTTCTCTTGGGAAGTCTTGGATGGAATCAGTGCCTGTCAAAAACAGGAACCCTCCAGCAGCAACTTTCTCCAGAAAGAAAGATTTTAGTGATTTCCGTGGAATCACTGTCAGGAAAAAAATTACCCTGCTGCTTTTGGCACACAAAACATAGATATTATATCCCCATAAAATAAAAGTCTTCAATGAAGACATACTTCAATGAATATTTGTAGGAATTTTTAGCCATTATCACAATAAACACAAAGAATTATAAAAGGTACCTTCTTCCTCTTTAACATTCCCAAATATGTAGGTTTAAAAATAAAACCAAGGAAATGGAACATATTCAGAATGAAAATGTTCACTGTGAGTTCATCTGTGGGATGATAACACATAAAAGTGAGCATCTGTATATTTGGATGAATCTTATTTACACTCAGGGAAGACACTGGGAATCATAAAATCTTGTAAAATCTTGTAAAAACAAAGGACCTAAATGGCTTCAGAGTCGCAGGAAATTTAAAAGAAAACTGGCCAAAATTTAGTACCTGGAATGCAAATTCATTGCAAAAATATGCACCATACTTTTTCAGTCACATCAAATATGCAAAAATATGGTTGCAAATTGAAAGTAAAGCAAAACACAGATGCACCATAAATTTCATTCTGGTACCATTATGAGGAGCAAAAGCCTGAGAAGATTTTTGCATTTTTATTTTCTCCATTCAATTTATTCTCCCCTTTTTACTATGAATGAGAGACCCATTAAAATATTAAAAGATATTTAGTAGGTGATCTGAAATGATTAAAAACAGGATTTAAAAAAGCATTTCCAGTGCTTGTCAGCATCAGGTTTTTTATGAAATTTAATACAAAATACCTAATGAGGGCAACTCAGTCCCACTAACATTGTTCAAAATGCAAACTTGATTTTCAAAATCCTCCCCTCCATATTTAATAGGGTGATGATTACAAGAAAGTGATGCTCCAATATGTTAATTCCCTCTGTTTTTCTGCTGATGTTACTCTTCATTTGAAGGAAACTGTCACCCTCTCTTCCCCAGCAGATCAAAGTGAGGCATCCAGTTTGTACCAGATGCCATCATACAAAATTACATTTAAGAAATCTCCAATGTAATTTAAAAAAAACCTGTTTAAACTCTCTCAAAGAGGAAGACACATTGTACCAATTCTCCTCTCTTTAAACAACTTCTGGGGACGTGACAAAATGTGACTTAAAGCTTATGCTAAACATGCCACCTCCTTCCTTTGAAGCCCTAATTAATTATCTTTCCTGAGAATCACAATAAAAAGGAGGTTGCTTCTGCATACTGAGATATCTGGGTTCCTCATCCCGCTGATGCCAAGGAAGACTGGAATTCTGTTGTATCCAGCTGATGAGCAGTTGGATCTTGGACAAAGAATTTCAGGAGGAGAATGAAACTGGATCAGGTCCACAGTGCTGGGTTTATCTGGGGGATATATATATATATATATATATATATATATATCCTTTGCAGTCAGCACAGCAGGTCGTGGTGCCCCTGGCCCAGAGGGAAGTCAGGGACAGGAGAGGGGTCTTTGTCAGTGCTGGGAATGTGTGAATGCCAAAGGCCAGAGGAGAAGGGCTTTAGAGGGACCAGCTCTTATTATGATCCCACAATCCAGCCCAAAATACATCAAGAAGAAATCTGGGTGCTAGAGAGAAAAGCCTCTGGTTCAGAACAGAATCTTGTTGAATTTACCTTGCAATTCCATGGGGTTTCCTTTAACTTTATTTAGGTTTTGAACAAGCCCATTTTTGCCTGGTGCTAAAGCACAGAGGCCATGCAGAGGGCAAGGGATAGTCCAGTACCAGCCAGGCCACACCAGAATATGCAAGGTAGCATAGACTGGTCCACCTCTCAGAGTCCAGTTATCCTCACCTGTCCCATCTCTCAGAATCCAGTTATCACCCTCACCTGTCCCACCTCTGAGTCCAGTTATCCTCACCTGTCCCACCTCTCAGAGTCCAGTTATCCTCACCTGTCCCATCTCTCAGAATCCAGTTATCACCCTCACCTGTCCCACCTCTGAGTCCAGTTATCCTCACCTGTCCCACCTCTCAGAGTCCAGTTATCCTCACCTGTCCCATCTCTCAGAATCCAGTTATCACCCTCACCTGTCCCACCTCTGAGTCCAGTTATCCTCACCTGTCCCACCTCTCAGAGTCCAGTTATCCTCACCTGTCCCATCTCTCAGAATCCAGTTATCACCCTCACCTGTCCCACCTCTGAGTCCAGTTATCCTCACCTGTCCCACCTCTCAGAGTCCAGTTATCCTCACCTGTCCCATCTCTCAGAATCCAGTTATCACCCTCACCTGTCCCACCTCTGAGTCCAGTTATCCTCACCTGTCCCACCTCTCAGAGTCCAGTTATCCTCACCTGTCCCACCTCTCAGAGTCCAGTTATCCTCACCTGTCCAACCTCTCAGAGTCCAGTTATCACCCTCACCTGTCCCACCTCTCAGAGTCCAGTTATCACCCTCACCTGTCCCACCTCTCAGAGTCCAGACATCATCCTTACCCTTACTTTCCCTTTCTGGATTTGCTCCAAAGTTCCCTCCCGTGGGCACCCAGGAGGCCACGAGCAGGTGCAGGTGCCCTGAGCCCCCGACATGAACACCCCTGTGTGTGTTGTGACCCAGTTCCATGGGACATCAGCTGTCACCAGAGTGTCACCACAGCCTCAATCAACCCCCAGGAGCTGCCTGCCAAGGCGAGGTTCTGTCCCACTGGCTACTTTCATTAAACAATTCAGGATGGTATGAATTCACTCCAGAGTACAAAAGACACGAATTGAAATGCATCCAGCTGCTGCTGGTGCCAAGAATATGACTCTGAGCAGCTTCCACTGTTTATAGACTCAAAAAAGATGAAAACATCCGGTCTGGCATGGAAAGGGGATGCCAAATCCATCTTGGAGAGAAGCAATAGAGTTGGTATTCATTAACCCTTCTCAGTTGGCTTTTTTAATAAAATGAGATAGATCTCGGTCCAGTCTCCAAGCAAGATTTATTTATTTCTAAATGACAAAGAAATGGAAAACACAAGGCATTTGGCAAAGTATTTCTTTGAGTACCTTGGCAGCTTGTCATTGATAATGGAATTGTTGTCTGATCTTCAGTCATTTGCAATTTAATTTACCCACAAAACCTACCACTTCTCCTTGCACATGTTTCTCCACAATGTGCCTATTTACCTTCCCAAACCAGGAAGAAATACATTAGATGATTTAAAGGGTAGCCCTTAATGCAATTTAAAGCCTTGCAAATTGATTTTCCTTAATGAACTTTATATCCTGACATCCTGTCGTTTTTCCTCTAGTACATTCAATTAGGCTATAATCAGTTATTAAGGGTTAGATAATGGGAACGTGACATCATCTACACGAGGCAGAAATTTTTGTGAGAGATTAATTAAAATCTAATTTTCATGCAAGGCTAGACCATCTGGGCCAAAAGGTGCCTATGATAATTGCAAGGGGGGAAAAAAAAGGAGAAAAAAAATCCTGTAAAACCCAAAATGGGGAAAGGAAGAACACTTTGCTTGGGTAGATGCCGAGATGAGAGAGAAGTTGAGAGAGATGTTCCTCTTGAGGGTATAAGAGAGAGAACCTTTGTGCTGTCTTCATCTAAACCATGGCAGAACAAACATTGCGAATCGAAATGTTTCAGTAAAAGAGCTGAATACATTTCTTTGTGGATAAAAAGCAAGAGCCATTCATGTTCTACTTTCAGATAGAAACACACTGTAATAGCAGTAGTAGCAGCGCTTAAAGCTTTTGTGGTTTTGTTAATATTAACTTGTGACAGAGGGGAGCTCTGGGCTCCAAATACATCTCTAATCTCAGCGGAGAACACAGCTCAGCAGTTCCATTTGCCCCATATCAAAGAAGGAATAATGTTGTTATTCTGCCAAGAAAATGGATCTATTTATCTGATGCAACATTCTCTGCAACACAGGGTTTGTTTTTCCTTGCCTCTATTTTTTTTGGAAATGGGCATATTGTAACCATTCTTAAAACAAACTTAAAGCGAAGGGTTATATCAACCACAAAGAACTTTCCACTAGCAATATCCATATTGCTGCAGTAATTTTGGAGGCTCTCATATTTCAGAACTAAAAAACCTCTGCAACTCAATAAAAAGAGCCAACATAATAGTTCTTCACATTCATTACTGCTTTTCAAAGCAGCACCTCCAAAGCAATCCAGCCCACGAGCAATTTTGGGACACTGCCTCCAAGAGAGGTGAAAAGAAGGTTCAAAGCCTACAAATCCTCTCTGCTCATGCAGGTAATCCTGGGCTAGCACTCCTCGTGTGCCTTCCTGGCCTCATCTACTGATTCTGGTGGAGTTTGTCTCCATTGATATCCAGGAAAACAAGAGCCAAGCCTGAGGGTCAGAATGTTCCACAAAGATCTCTCTGTGGGATCTGGGGTTTGAGTTGGTTCTTTTTTGGTCTTTTGACTGTTTGTTGGTTCTTTTTTTGAAAGATCAAAAGTAAAACTCCAGCTTTTGTGCAGGGTTTCTCTTATCAGATGGCTTTGAATCTTGGCTTAGAAAACTCCTTTTCTCAAAACAATTTAGAGAAGCTATGGCTTTCATTCGATTTAAAAAATGTGTTCTCAATATTACTTTTTTTTCCCTTTAACTTTCTATGCTTTCTGTTTTCCCCGAACCTTCCAAGCATCCCAGTAACCATCTATAACCATAGTCTTAATTAAGAAAGAAAGTGGTTTGGATCATTAGTCTAAGTCTGTTTGGAGGAATTGTTACCCAGTTGTAAGTGAGGTTTTCAATGACTGTATTTCTTCCCCAGAGATAAGGCAATTAACGTTGTTTCACATAAAATCAACCTTCCCCCCACTGCCTCCATGGAGGTGAGCAAAAGTGAGAACAAATCAATACCAGAATCTATTCCCAGGAAAAAGGAACAAATATATCTTTATAATTACAATATGTAACACATTCCACAGCTGCGTGCCTCTTGTGGTTAGTTCTGATCTGAATGTAAATACATGTTTTATGCTGAAGATAATTTCAAAGAGGAGCTGGGAACACACACAGAATGATCCAGTGCTTTCTGTGTGCTTTTAAATATATGAGCCAAGCTATTCATATTTCCCCTGCATTCCCATGATATACTGGAGAGCAGCAGTGCTGTAATGTATGGTGCAATGGAAATATAAAATAAAATTCACTTATCTGGCCAAGAACCTGCACTTTCTCCTTAAATTCACGCTCTTTATAGACCTATCTCAGTTACTGGTTAGGACAGACAAAGAATGGATCACATAGGGGAGGTATCAAGATTAAGTGTGAGGTTGGCCAAAGTATGAGAGACCAAAGACACAGATTTCTTTACTGATTTCATGTTCACACTGCACTGAACCCCTGATTCAGCACTGGGGCTGCTTGGCTATTTCCAGGACAAATCTGAGAAATGTGTTCAGATTTGTTCAATATTCACTTAGTGTGCAAATATTTCTCACATCCACTCCCCCAAAACTGAAATCCCTCAATCCATGGGAACACCAAACGAGCAAAATCCGTCTTTGCTGTTTCTCACTTTCCTTGCCTGGGAGTCCCATTCCTTTACAGGTTTGCTTATCCTCTTCCCAACCTCTCCCAAGCCACACCACCTGGAAAACTCACCTTCCAGACCACTTCATGCATGTCCCAGCTGAAGGACATCTGTCCTGCGAGCAGGGTAGGGCTGTTAGAGGAACAAATATGCATTAAATATTCCCAGGCCACTCTATTTCATGTACAGAAAGAAAATAACTATGGGGTAAATATGCAAGGCATTGAACAATTTGAGAGAAATTGCTGTTCTTCATAATTATTTTTTAATTTACCCTCTGCTGGCTGAGAACTGAGGTCCTTGTCTCCTAGTCAGCACAAACTTTGCATTTCTTGATCTGCATCTGGGGCTTACTGAAAAATGAGCATCTTGATTACAGCTCTGCCCTTCCCCTGCTCAGCTCCAGCTGCTGCCTCTCCTCCTGCGTTTCCAAAAACTGAAAGGCAGAACCACTTACTTCCTTATTTGTATTATTTATTTTGCTCATGTGGGTTGTCTCACTTCCTTTTGCAGCTCCCTGAATATCTCTGAAAGGAGGGAGAAGAGCCCTGCTGTGCCCCGGGGCAGGTGCAGGACCAGGGGAGGGAGCGACAGCTGGGGCAGTGCCACCACCACAGTGACAGCAACGAGCCCCAAAGTACAACTTCTAGAGTTCTCCACTCCCACTTCCTGCTGAGAGCAATGAAGTTCATAGAATCTGTGAGGGGAGGAAAGCCGGGATGGGGAAGTAATGAAAAACAGCTTTTTGTGTGGTCTCAGTGATCCTAATCCTTCACAAATATATCCTGTGTTGGGTGAGACACTCAAAGGAGTTGTGGCTCCCAGAGGTATTCCTGACTGCTTTTCCCAGCTCTCCCAAGAGCTTGGATGCCTTCCATAAAACCATACTTTCCTTTTCAGTCAGCACACTGGGATCTGCCCACTCTCCACTCACAAGAAGATGGATCTCACGTTCCCACTTCTTTTTGCTTCTGTTCTTGAGCTACAGCCTCAGCAAGGCAGGTTCCCAGGCAGGGAACCCCCTTTCCTGATCTGCAGAAAACTATTCCACCATGCGGGGCTGGCAGAGGTTGGTAAAGAACAAAAGTGGCTCCAACCAAACAGAAATCCAGAATGAAACCTTGCTGTTCCCCTCTTAATCTCATCCTTTCATCTCACCTTATTCTAATAACCTTGAAGCTTTGTGAGAGCATCTGTGCCACAAATAAACATAAAAATAGGAGAATATTACCTGGTGGAGAAATTTAGTTCCAATAACAATATTGGCCTTTGCTGTGGAAAATTTACTTCTAGGCTGCAGTGAGAGCAAGTCCCTGCTCAGAGATAACTCACCTTCAGCCAGGAAGTTTTGCACATCAAATAACATCAGTCAAGAGGCTTTTTTACATGGCCAAAATCACTAATTAGTGATTCATTCTGCAGTGGCCCAGCTGAAACTGGTGCTTCCATGGTGTTATCACCATTTGCCTCTCTCCACTGCCACAACACATCAGAAGCTCAAAAACTTCCACAAAAAAATATTTTACACCAATAAAAAACTATTCCCACATCACAAAGTCCTACCTGTTCTCCCACACACTGGCTTTGCAATTGTGCAGAACCCTTTTTTTGCCTTTTCAGTGTCATTTTTCCCCTTAAAGCAAAGAAGTTGCTTTCTCCAGCGTTGGTCTCTGGGAGATTTTTCCATCCCACAGATCCCGGTTTTCCCCAGTGTTGTTCCAAGGCTTGGCAGGATGGCTGGTTTTTAATCAGCCCAGCAAGTCACTTGGGTCTCTTAGTGCCGAGCCCAGATTTACTTTAGGATTTTCAGTTCTGATGAAAGCACAAGAGGGAAGGAGCAGAGCTTCTTCTCCCTTTGTAATTAATCACAGGTTAAAGTGCTGTATGAATTATACAGGCCCCAGGAGAGACATCACTTTTGGAATCTCCAGCAAAGCACACAACTTAAGACAGACTTTGCTTTGTGTATTTGGCTAATAGAAGAATTAGTCACTGAGCTGGAGATTTATTTTTTTTTTTAAACTTTTAAAATAACCTCGCTAGTCTGGGGAAGATGATTTTCTACCAAGAGCTCTACCTTTATAGCTTGGAGAAAATTTGGTGCTGTGTGAGTTTAGACATCTTGGCAACAGCTACAGCAGAGAACTTAGATATGATTTTGTTTTTCAAAGCAAGCACTCAGAGGATTTTTTGACAGGGGGGTGGGTGGAAGAGTCACTCAGCACAAGAATTTGCAGCAAAGCCTGTGTGTGAGGGAAGCAGTACAGCCAAATGCAGCTCCTGCAAACCTACCAACAAATATCCCCACAGCTTTTAACATCCTTCCCTGCTCTGACTCCAGAGCCATCTCATTGCTCACAGCACAGAAACAACTGGTTAATAAATGTCACCATCACAAGCAATCCTTCAAAAGGTGTTCAATCCCCCCATATGTGCCAGTTTACAGACTCTAAGGCAATTGTTTTGTTTCTTATTAAGAAAAGTCTACTGAAAAAAACCAAAACACTTTGAAGGATAATTTCACTGAAACAGTAATTTATTTCATTATAATTAATAGGAACTGAAGAAGACTCATAGAACAGCCTGAGTTGGAAAGGACCTTAAATGTTTTGGAATTCCACCCCCTGCCAAGGACAGGGACACCTTCCACTATCCCAGGTTGCTCCAAGCCCCGTCCAACCTGGCCTTGGACACTTCCAGGGATGGGGCAGCCACAGCTTCTCTGGGCACCCTGTGCCAGGGCCTCCCCACCCTCACAAGGATTCCTGCACTATACTTTCATTAACAATACAGAATAATTGTTGTCATCCTTTCTTTTCCCTTTCTTATCACCACCACCTTGTTACTTTCATTAGACTTTCTTCTTAAACTGTTTTAAGTCACAGAGATGATAAAATCACCAACAATAATATTCAAACGGGATTTCAAACAGTACAGCGTGAAAAGCAGAATTACGAAATTACTTTGTCTTTCAATTGCCTGTAACAAGCACTACTTTTACTGTGGATTGGTTCACATGTGGTTTACAGAAGGAATTCAAGAGAGATTCTTAAGTCAGATCTGGCTCCATAACTTTAAGGTTGTTTCATGAGGTTAAATAAAAGAAAATGTAAACCAGCTATGATTACATCTGAATTCTCCAAGTAGCTCCAGACATACTTAATGGAGGAACTTGGGCCTCAGTGAATACCGATAAATCTATTTTCTTTTTAAGAAAAAATTATGAAAAGTTAAAAGGACATCAATCACACTTTCCTTAACAGAGTGTTAGAGAGGGACAATTAAAGATGCCCCGTTGCACTGTAGCACAGATTAAATCATGTGTCAGAGCCTGAGCCAGTATCTGAGGTTGTTATTAAAGCTATTTCTTCACTGCATGATTAAAATCTAAGCTTAGAAATAAATTTTGTTTTACACTAGTGAAATGATCAAATATTCTTTTTATTTCAGACCTTACCTCTATATTTTCTGTAAATGCTGTTAGAATAAGTTAAATTTTTCTATTAAACAGCTACCTCCTAAGTGAAGTTTTTAATTTATAGAAAGAGAGTTATGGAAATTTCCAGGCTTAACCATTTCAATCACTTTACAAACAAATAAGGAAGAAAAAGAAAGGAAGATTCAATAAGACCAGTTTTTGCAGCAGGCAGATTGGACTTAAATAAAAAACCAAACACATTTCATGTCATCAGCTTCAGTTGATGCTGTAAGTGGGGGTGTGGGAGTGCATCTCCCTCTCACCAAAATCTAACAGTGACACTTTCTTCAACTTCTGACACAAAAATAAACATTGTCCAAGTAGTTCCCTTTGGGGTAGTGTGGTTATCTCAGTCCTCAGGTTATTTTTGTATAAAAATGTCTCTCCCATTTATCTGTCTATAAATACTGACTTCCTACCCGGTTAGGAGCATCTGAAGGCACCTTTCCCACAAGACTTGCAGAGAAAAGGATTTAATTCCAGGTCATTTCCATGAGTGGCACCGAGCCATGTGCCTGGTTGAAAAGCTTTGTTTCTATTTGTCTTCCTTCTCTTCCCAAAACCTTACAATCTAAACCCAGTTTGTTGCTTTGTGCATTCCTGAAAACGTGGGAGTTTTGCAAACACCCCCTGGAGATTCCAGTGGGGCCAGAGCACACTCGAGCCTGGTTTGTGTGCCCCAGGCAGAGCAGAGGGCACTGGAATGTGGCCTGGACGTGTCCAAGTCCAGGGTGGATGGGGCTTGGAGCAACCTGGGGTAGTGGAAGGTGTCCCTGCCCAGGGCAGGAATGGGCTTCAAGGTCCCTTCCCACCAAAACCATCCTGGGATTCTGGGGTTCTGTGGGTGTTGTAGACACACCCCCACTTTCATTTGATGCCTAAATGCCATTTGGATGAATGACAGCACTTTTATGATGAATATTTCTTCACCACACGGAGCTGAATGATTAATGCAAGTCCTGAAGGTCATCTTGCAAAGGCAGTGAGTGCATTTTACTCCTTTATGGTGGGTAATTCCATGTACAATTCTCTTTGATAAGTCTATTTTTTTCCAGAAGGGATAAAAGAGCTACTTCTGGTTGGAACCCCTCCCAAGCAGACAGCAGCAAGCAGCAAGGCCACAACAAGGATGCCCCAGATTCAAACCTTCAGCTCCAAACCAGAGCTATTTCCCTCTGCAAAAGTACCCTGGAGAGCCTAAATCCTGTTGGACCCCAAGGGCCACATATGAACCATGTTTCCCAAACACTGACAGGAAAAGAGGGTGGGAGGCTGATTGATCTTGAAAATACAGAGCTTAGAAAACACAGGCTGTCTCTCAGGCTTTTCCAATTTATCCTTTTCACCTGCCTAATATGCCCAGGAAAATGAGGTGCCTTCTGCTCTGCATTGCCAGCACAACCTGGACTTGGTGCTTACCAGAGAAACACAAATAAATGGAATTCTTAAATGTGTGTTTTATCCCTTTAAGATGTCCAGCAAGATAAAAAAACCACAAATATCCCAGCAAGTTAAATCATCATTTGTCTTCTGGAATAACTTGCTGTAGTTTTCCACGAGCAAGTCTGTAAAACTTTCTCTAATCATGGCTTTTTTTTCAGAAGCTGCTCCTTTCCACCTGCTTCCATTTTAATGTGTCCTCAATATCAGTTATTTTTACTTCAGCTCTAAGAGGCAAATAACAAGGATGAACAATAAGTCTTCCTTTCACAAACAAAAATATGATATTGCTAGTGGAAGAAAACACAGAAAATTGCCAGAGAAATAAAATCTCAGCAAGTGTTTTCATTTGTCAAATTTGCTCAGTGAGAAGGTCCTCAGTGAAGAAAATATAATCCATAAAGCCAGCATCAATTATCACAGAGTGGAAGCACTGGGCTGCTTTTGCTCTTAATTTTTGCATGTTGGAGAAGGATGATTACACACACTCCATCAACAGGGAACTGGTGAATCCATACAAACATCAGCAATCCCCAGCTCTTGCTGGGCATTGTGGAAACCTACGGAATTCTGAAAACTCGTAAACCTGCTGAAACAACGAACTGAATTAATCTATAGCACTGGCTCAGGGCAGCTGATGTTTCTGGAAAACATAAGGTGACTTTTTAACTGTGTATTAGTTCCTAGTAAAGATGTGGGGAAAACTGGGATTTATTTGGAGTTCTTCAT
Source organism: Climacteris rufus (assembly GCA_013398175.1). Classification (NCBI taxonomy): domain Eukaryota; kingdom Metazoa; phylum Chordata; class Aves; order Passeriformes; family Climacteridae; genus Climacteris; species Climacteris rufus. Next base: position 694,311 of record VZRZ01003063.1, read on the forward strand.
GTGGCAAACCAGTCTGTGCCAGTAAAGAATACAGGAAATAAAGGAAAGGGGGAAGGAAGGTGATGGCAATGATGTAATTGAAAAGAAGAAAACAGAGATGAGACTGAGAGTGGCAAACACAAGAATTGGGGATTTGTTTATATAAATTCATGGAAATTGCTAAAAAAAAAAACCCAAACCCACACCCAAACCAAGGAAAAAAGTAAACCAACCAACCAACCAACCAACCAAAAAACCCAAACAAAACCAAAACCCAAAACATAATAAAACAAATGAACAAAAACAACCCCCAAACAGAAAGCAAAGGGAAAATAGGAAACAAATAAAGGGAAAACCACAAAAAACCTTATGAAAGCTCAGAAGTTCAGTAGAATTTGGCATTTCTTCCTTAAAATTAAGCTAAAATTAACAGATTTTAGCTATAGTCTACTCATCCTTTCAGATCATACCTTCATTCTCACCCTCCTTTCTTTAAATTGTGATGCTGAGCTCAACCTGTTTCTTAAAATACACACATGTGGCTTCTGGATTGCCATCAAGTGCTGGAAGCTGGTCTGTTCCCAGAACCCAAGAATAATTTAGGTTGGAAAAGCCCTCCCAGCCCATGGAGCCCAAGCTGTGCCCAATCCCCACCTTGTCCCCAGCCCAGAGCCCTGAGTGCCACAGCCAGGCCTTCCTTGAACACCTCCAGGGATGGGGACTCCAAACCTCCCTGGGCAGCCCCTGCCAAGGTCTGAGCAGCCTTTCCATGGAGAAATTCCTGCTGCTGTCCAANCCCCTGGCTGCCCCTCCTGGCAGGAGCTGTGCAGAGCCAGCAGGGCCCCCTGAGCCTCCTTTGCTCCAGGCTGAGCCCCCCCAGCTCCCTCAGCCCCTCCTGGGGCTCCAGCCCCTTCCCCAGCCCCGTTCCCTGCCCTGGACACCTCCAGCCCCTCAGGGTCTCTCTGGCCAGGAGGGCCCAGAACTGGACACAGCACTCGAGGTCCCTCAGCAGGGCCAGCACAGGGGACGGGCACTGCCCTGGGCCTGTGGCCACCCCATGGCTGGGACAAGCCAGGATTCCTTCTTGGCCATGTGGGCACGCTCTGTCACTCACTCTGAACTAGGGAGTTTATTAGTATCCAAAATAGAATACGAATATCTCCAATAGATGTGCAGGACAATGAAAAGCAATTTGCAATTGTTCCCAGCATCTATTCATCACTACTGGAGGCACAGGCTACTATTGAAATCCTAAGACTCCTAAGATGCATCCTGTGCAGAAATATTCCAAAGACTGTTTCCAGAGAGGTTTTCTAATGAACTACAAATGTGCAGTGTGCTCACCACTTTCCTCCACTGTGGTAATCCACTTCCCACTGACCTACAGATCCAATTAATTTGCAGCTAATGGAACTCTGTGTTCAAAGGAATTCTGAGTATTACTTGAAAATCCCAGATGATGCCGTTAGCCAACTATCTTGGAAGGGCTGATAAGCAGCATGAACACAGGGGCTACTGGTGGTGCATAATTTTGCTTCTAACATATGCTGCTTGTGTTTGGCACATAAATTGCATTTTGAGTTCCTTAAAAGGATTTGGTGCTGGGTTTTATTCCTTTGTTACATAAAGTCGTTTCATGAAAGTGCGTTGGCTCAACCCTGAAATGACCCTGACCATCTTATTTGCCCCTGATCTAACTCCTTCTCTGAGTTTGCCCCAGATCCAACTCCTTCTCTGTTTGCTCCACTGCTGAGGGCAGTGAAGTTGGAGTCCATGCAGGGCAGACTTCCTCAAGAGCTACTCAGAGGGAAAACTTGGTGTAATTGCGGTGGTTCCTCCTCTGGCTGAGCGGTTTGGCCCAGGTTTAGTCTCTCATTTTGTGGCTTGGGTCTCAAGGTAAGGATGGAAACACCCCTTTTTTTCTGGCTGCATCTCTTCCCAGGCTCCCTGAGAGGCAGTGTGTGATGTGCCACAGGGTAACCAAGAGACACCTCCCAATCTGCCCCAAACAATTTCATTGATGGGGCTGGTTTATGTTAGATCTAAGGTAACAAATAGCAATGGAACCTGCATTCCCTGTAGCGGTCATGCAGGCCCACAGGGCAGGTTTGGGGAGTCTGATTGGATCCCCTTGGAGACACCATTCCACCAGCTCTGTCACCACCTGAGAAGTGATGGGCTGTCCTGTAGGATTCCCCACAGAAACATTTAGCTGTTTAAAAGGTTCCAGCAAAATGGCTTTTGGGGTTTTGTTTGCAGAGTATCCCCAGCAAAGACTGTGATCAGGGGCTCCCCTTCCAATCCAGCTACTCCAGATCCTCCTTTTCAGCAAGAGATGGGAGCAAATAGTGTCTTCAGACAAGGCAGGAGCTACGGAGCTGCACTGCAGACATAAAATACATCTCTGCCACAACATTCAAGCAGGTAAGGCAGAAAGATATCCATAGAAACTGCTGTTCCCTGCACAGAGCTGCCTCCCACCTGCTGGTGCTCAGAGAGATCTTCCTAAGCCACACTGTCCACACACAGCACACACGCAGCAGTTCTGACAGGTCTGGTATGAACCATTCCTCCTTTTTTCTTGGTAACAGGGATGAGATGCTTTATCTTCTAGTGTGAGATTCACCCAAAGGAAAACTTTTCCGAGTAGGAAGCACTGCAGTCTGTAGCTGCATATTTTAAGCCTGGTTCCTCAGTATTCAAGTCATTATAAATCCCCTGACTTCAGCAGAGCTGTGCAGAGTTATGCCAGCTATGAATCTGGCTGTTCTCTGCTTAAGTACTTCCCAAGCATTAAAATCCTTTCAGGACTAAGCCATGCAGGTGATGTTTGCCCACATATAAATCAATTAAGACATGAAAGGTTCTGTGCAGGCATGGGGATGGGAGGGAAACATGGGGGAGAGTAAGGAATATTTCCCTTTTTAATTTTCCAGGTATTTTTTTTTCCTCCAAGGTGTCCTGTCTTCAGTGCACTTCATTCAATGTGCCCAGAGCTACTCATTTTGTAATACTCACACTGCCAAAGTTCATCAGGATTTATAGCACACATCCTTAAGGTTGGATTAATTATATATTGCTACATGGTATGGGAGCTTTGCAACCTGGTCTCCTTACACGATGAATTACCTTTTTTAGGCTCTGATAGAACCACAGTTTGAACCAGCCTGTAATCTTCCCAATGAACTGACTGGTTTATCTTAATTTACAATTTTTTGTCTGAAATAGTCTGCCAATGAAAGGTATCAGCCTTTTAAAAATCCACTCTCCACACTCAGATTTTGAACAAAAATTGGAACTGTGTATTCTTGTAACTCACTAATGTCCTCCTGAATCTGCTCTGAAATGTTTATTGTCAAGTGATGGCTCCATTGAATCTTCTCACTTCTAACCTCAAAATGAGAACTTGTTTTGTCTTCACTGCTAATCCCAGGATCACCATCACCAGAGCCAAAGTGTTTCTCTTTTGAAGAATTAACTCTGCTTAAAAGCACCTGCAGAACAATCATTGTTTTTCCAGGTATTATCAAGCTGAAATAACTGAAGAGCAAGACCAGCTTCAGTTGGCCAGATCATGGTGCTGATAACACCAAAGTTGTGGGTTCAGTCCCTGTTTGGGCCTTTTACTTATGAGCTGGACTTGGTGATCCTTGTGGTGGGTCCCTTCCAACTCAGAATATTCTGTGATCTGGGAAACTTCTTCCCAAAGGGCAGTGAGGCCAACAGATCACATAACCCTTAGTTAAGGTCTCTACATAAGCCAAAGCTTTGTGCTCATCCTCCATCAAGGGTAGATTCGATACCAATAATTTTTAAATATCCTCAAGACTTCAGCAGAATGAGTTGCTTACCAGTAAAATATCAGTGGGTGCAGTGATTTTATAGAAAAAAATAAAAATCAAAGGATTACTTTAGGATTATTATTTTCTATGCCAAAACAATTATAAAGATTAACATTTCATATCGAATCAGAGTTTGAAAATCCATTGAAATATAGAAAAACTATTTGTAAGAAAAAAGTAGATGTCGGTGAGGCCTGGAGAAACCTGAGTTGAATAAGAGGGGCCAGAGTTTCATAAGAAAGCAATTTTCCTGCCAGGTATGGAGTACTCCTGACTGACACGCAAAATGAAGAAAACAAGATCCCAAAGCTTAATTTATAACTAACCTGCACACAGCTGCTCACCCACTACAGTCAAACAAAATGACTATAACTGGGAATAAATATTTGCTCCATATCACATGAATCTGGCTTACAGCTCTTTCACTGACAATGTAAGAATAAGTGAGATTTTCCATTATTATTTGCTTCCAATTTTACTTATCCATCATAAATTTGCTACTGAGACCATAAATCTCTCACCTGATAATAATGTTTTTCAGTAGATACTCTTCTGAGATCCTATTTAGTGAGATATCATACACAAATACTACAAGTAGACACAAATAAATCCACAACAGGTGTAATAATTGTCTGAGAAAAAGTAGCACTGCACTCAAGAAAAGCATTTAGGTAGAAGCTACAGATTTCCTTGTTGCGTTTTCAACGCTAAAATTGCTTCTATAAGTTAGTGGCTGAAAATGCACAGAACCCTGAAACAAATTTCAGGTTGAATTTCCATGGCTTCCTCTCCCCTGCACCTTAAAAAGGAGCATAAGGACATGAGGAACAAGAGGAAAGGTGAAGGAAGAATTATAAAAGTGTTTTTGGTTTGGAGGCACTTCACAAATCAAGAATTTTCTTTTTCTCTGTTATACTTTTAACCTGGTTCTGAAAAACTTGAGACTAAAGGAGGGCTGGATAAAGGAAAAAAATTCTGAGGTTTCAGTTTTATCTTGCAGAGAACTTACTCAACCAAAAAGACAGAGGCATAAAATCACAGTCCTTAGCTCCATGCCCTTGATATTGATTCAGCTCACACAAATCTGCAGTGAACTCCTTCATTCCTCAGGATTCTTGTGAATGTGTGAATATCTCAGTCCTGCTTTTATAAAATGGCCCTGCTAACCCTGAGAGATGTGGAGAAAAGCTCCAAAATGTGACCCAAGTGAATCCTAAACTGTTCACAATCTAATGACGAATAAAAGAGCCCGGCATGTTTATTAGGTTTCATCATTCTCCAACATTTGGGCTCAGCAATATCATAACCATAAAAATAGCACTTACAGAGTTTATGCAAAAAGAAGGGAGATTATTTTATGAAAAGGTGAGGCCTCTTCTAGGTTTGGGTGGCACCTCAGCCATCCTTGGCCGTGCCCCTGGCACAGGTTCTGGTTGGATATCTGACCCAATTCTGTCAGTGTGAGTCAAACACAGGGAGAGATTCCAGGGTGTTGCCCAAAATCACAAACTTCTCTGCCCCAGTGCACGTTCCTGCCAGCATGAATTACCCTTCTGAAGGTTGTGACAGTCCCAAGACTCTTGCATAGGTTTGTGCCTTGCATTAGCACAATCATTGCCTTTAAGGTTCATTGAGCACAGCCTTTGCTTCCCTTCGAGCTCTGGGCAAGACAGTTTTCATTCTGCTGAGTGCACCTTGCCACTAAGAATGTCAGACTTCACATGTCAATGGCCTAAAATCTCCTTTTCCCCACCGTTCATAAGCCCATATTCAACAGTAATCCTGACCAAGGGCTGTGTTTTATTGCAGCCTGGACATGGACAATGAGGCCTGGAGCATGGTGGGCACCCCTAAGTGATTCCATAAAGCAGGGTGTGATTAAAGCCCAGCAGAGACCCACTCCGCCCCTCAGAAATAGCATTCCAGCAACAACAACTGTTTTTGTTTTACCTCTGCACCTCCAGATATGTCTGGAATCCTGAAATTCCCACACCAGCATGTTGGGACACACTGTTCCCAGAAGACTTTCTGCTCAGGACTGTAGCCAGAGAAGGTTTGAGAGGTTCACACATACCCAGAGGTGCACATGAAGTTGCTGATGCTCCTCCAAACCCACAACTCCCACAAATCATAACAATCCTGCTTTAAATTCTGGGAGTGTCTCCACCCCGAGTAATGCCTGCTGATCTCAGAGGAGTTCGGAGAGCCATCATTATTGCAATTGTCTGTGGGGGTCTGTCTCAGGAGCTCGGCAGCCTCTGCAGCACCATTTCTTGGCCAACAGCACCATCTGCCTCCAAGAACCGAACACGGGAGCACATCGTGCTTCATCCCTGCTCCCCGGCACTCTTCGCCTCTTTCTGCAAACCCATTCATGGGCGTGCTGCCACAAGCTCTGTGCTGGGTGTGAGCCAGGGTTTGGAGAACCAGAGCCAAGTATTTCAATTTCCAAAGCTCACAGAGCACCCCGAAATGGCCAGCACGGTGTAGTCATCCGAGGGGTCACTGAGAAACCGGAGCACAAATCAGGCCCTGCAAAAGCCATGGCTTCATCCCTGTATGTGCCTGGCTGGAAACAAGGGTAAATCCTGCATAGTAAACATGAGTCCTGGTTACCCTGTTTTGTGTCACAGAATTGTTAGAGTTGGAAGGGACCTTTTAAAGGTCATGTAATCCACCCCTCCTGCAATGAGCAGGGGCACCTTCAGCTCCAACAGGTTGCTCATATCAGTGTGAAATGTAGTTCTTGTGAAGTATTAAATTAGCTTTTGAGCACTGAACTGGAAAACCTTGCATTTCTCTTACTATTAATTTGCAGTGAAATCTTGGTTACTCAAACAGAAGTGGTTTGTGAGTGGTTTGGAGCTTGCCTTAAATAGGAGTACAGAAGGATATTTGTGCCAGAAGACACAAACTTGTGTCAAAAGACACAAATATGTAACTTGTTAATTTGTTGGATTGATTTGTTGAACTTGGTGGATGAATTGGTTAATTAATTCGTTGGACTTTCTGTGGAATATATCTCTTCACAACAACTACCGAAGGAGTTTCCTTGGGGGAAACTACCAGGCTGATCTTTAGGATAAAGATGCTCCAAAAAAACAGTTGGAAAATGGCTGCAGTGGCATAGCCAGAGTAATAACAAATGCAGCAGTATCTCTGGGTGGAGTAAGAGCCCCAGAGACCCGGGATTTCAGCTGGAGTGCCAGTGTGTGCTGCAGCCTGAGGTGACCATTCCCACATCCTTAGAAGGAATGCAGATTATCCCTGCTTTAAACTCAGCTCCATCAGACTTCCCTCCACAGGCTGGCATGGGAACCAGTACAGACAATAATTCCTGGATGTTGTTATGTGGGAAGTGGTGCTAAATACCCACAGGGAATGCTGGTAAGAAATACTGGAGACAGGATATATCCAGAGTGTCTCCAAAGCAGCAGTGGCCACATGATGTTTAAATGTGCATCGTGCAAAATCCTTCTGTAACTTTGTGTAACGGCAGAGCACTGTGCAGGCTTGGAAGAACAAGAGTTCTGGGCTTTTGCATTATTCCCACCTTTTCTGAATGCTGTTGACTCTGGAGCAAAGCCACAGCTCCTTTGGTGTCTCCATCGTTCCGAGGATCACCAGGAGAACTCAGGGAAGCAGCATGAGTGGATGTTCCCAGTGTCCTCCTGAAAACCATGTCCCGTGTTAGTGACATCTGGGAAGGTTTGCCCATGGAAATGGGAAGAGGGGAAAGCCTGAACAAAAGCACGTGTGACTACATTTAGCAGAGGCCTGAACTCTGGCCCAAAATTCAGTGCAGTGTCTGTAAATAAATAAATAAACACATAAAGCTGAACTCTTATCAATCTAATTAGCAGTCATTTATTCATACAGCTCCACCACCTACACTGCAGTCATGGCTTAGTGACACATGAAATATGACAGCAAATACAGACCTATCCCTTGCCCTCTGATTAGATTTTAGATATTAATGCACTTTCCAGACTGCAAAAAGAGCAAATGGAAAATGGATGTAACCAAACTCTCTTCATGTTGCCACTCATGTTCACAGGCGTGACAAGATCCTGAGTCCTGTCAAAGCTCTGAAGTGCCACAGCCCTTCTGGAGGTCTACCCTTAGAACCACAAAGAGGCCTTTTAACTTTAAAATTAGAATAAACATTATCACAGTCAACCTATCTTAAAGTACAGACAATGCAAATGGGACAGAAAACAACTAAAAGAACTGGTAGGAAGCTGTCCCCGCTTTCTTTTGTCCCCTGTTGCAGGTTGAAACCTCCCTGTCAGCCTTGTGGCACAGGATCCCACCAGCCCTGCAGCAGTGATCCCTCTGATCACTCAGGAAAATCTTTTGTTCCTTCTTTTCTCAAGCCTGGCTTTGCATCTGCTCTCGAGCCTCTTCTGGTAAGTCCAGGGAAATAAGTGCCTAAACATTCTTATACTTAAAGAATATTCTTTAAAAAATCTACAGAGGTACTTAGGTACTAAATTGGCATGAAGTAGAGGATTATAACAGGGTGAAGTGCAACATCTGAATGCCTTTTAAATTTTGGCCCTGGCTGTGTGACCAGAAGTGCCCAGAACCTCTCAGGACTGGACTGGGGCAGTGCACACACAACTCTCACCCAGATATTTTTAGAAAGCTGAGATTTTTTTCTTGGTGACAGGAAGTACTTCAAATGCACTCTTTGGTTGCCCCAAAGAGTGGGGTCTGGCCCATTAACCCAGCACATCATAAGGAAACGTTGGGAAACCTGATTAAATATTTCACAGCTCAGTCCATTTAGCATTGTGAGTGTTTGAACTATTTAAAATGAGCAAGAAGGGCTTGCCTGTATGAGGCAGCTGAGCCTAACTTACATTCTTTCACCTTCAGCTCCCACCTTGAGTTTTCATTTTGAACCAACATGACCTTATTAAATCCATGCTCTCCCTCCCCAGTGCTATGGCCTTGGACTGCAGGCAATTCCCAGATTCCAGCCCCGGTGAGAGGTTCAAATGATGGCCTCGACCCTCTGCTATGTGAGGAGAGGAGACCTGCAGGAGGGGAGACCTTCTGCACCCCCCTGCTGCCTCCTTATGTCGAGAGATCAGAGTCTCCTTCCTCCAGCTGCTTGGTTTTGTGGCACTGAAGCACATAACACATTTCTGCTCCAGCTATTCCTGTGCTCCTAAATCACAACCCACTTAGAATCATGGAATCATTATGCTTGGAAAAGCCCTGTAAGGTCATCGAGTCCAACCATTAACCCAGCACTGCCTCATTACCACTAAACCACATCCCTAAGTATCACATCCACATGTTTGTTGAGCACTTCCAAGGATGAAGGGGGGATTTCATCCTTTTCCCACTGAGATCCCTGAAGAACTCACACCTGGGAGCATCGTTTTCCCGTGTACGAGAGAACCCTTGCCTTGAAAAGCAATGAAACAAAAAAAATCCCCAAACCTGAAGGTAAATGTATTCATAATTTAAGGTCCCTCTGCACTGTAGGGAGAGAAGCCATCTCTCTGCTCTGCAGCTGCCAAAATATATTGGAGAAAATTTAACAGTAAAGCATTTATTGCAATGAACCACATACAGAATTGCCAATAAAAAATAAGGGGAAGAGAGAAGCTAACAAGCATGCAAAGCCTGGGGAAGAGGCTGTACTGCTTGGGGAGTCACTGGTTTAAGTTCCCAGGCAGTGGGAGATGGTTTGGGGGGGTGAGAGCAGCAGTTCTTGATTCAGCACTGCCACACGCAGGCAGGATGTGGCAGAGAGGGAGACACTGGCTTTCCCTCCAGATCCCTGAAATACAGCTCCCTCTTTCCCTGCAAAAAGGTTTTATTAAAGCTGTCAGCCCGCTTTGAAATAATGACAGGTGTTACACAAATCAGCAGCCTTAGCTCTGTACTTAGCAAAGTGCCAGAGCCGGGTCTAACAGCACAAAGCAAAATACTGGACAAATAAAAAGGTGCAACACAACAGGATGGGAATGTCCAGCAATAGGTGGGGCAATCTAATTTTCTGTTGTTTTTAAGGCACTGGGATACATAGGCAGCAATTTTAGTATAATACAAATAAATACTATGGGTATTTTCCTTTACAACCCGCTGAGCTCAACAGACGAGAAATTTCCATTTACCTCATCCTTGTAAGGTATTTTTGCCTAATGTCTGTAACTGGTTAGGAAAATTACGACAACTGTAGACAGAATCTAACAGGGCCTCAGAAAAACAACAAAATCTTTTCAAATTTCAGGGAGGAGACAAACTGCAAAGATTTTTTGGCAGGGGTTTGCAGTCTAAAACATTCTCAAACAGCTACTTTGCCATGCTGGTCTTCCCTTTACAGGCTGATTCCAGTGTCAAGTCTGGGCAGTTCTAGCACTGATAGATAATGATTTATAAAAAATAAAGTCATGTATGCTCCTGACAGGACTGACAGCAAGCAGCTGAGGAAATACCTGTGCTCTGAGCCACTCCTCAGCATTGGTCTGAGAGCAGAGAATCATGGAATAGTTTGGATTGGAAGGTCAGGGCAGGGACACCTTCCACTATCCCAGGTTGCTCCAAGCCCTGTCCAATCTGGCCTTGGACACTTCCAGGGATGGGGCAGCCACAGCTTCTCTGGGCACCCTGTGCCAGGGCCTCAGCACCGTCACAGGGAAGGATTCTTTCCTAATATCTCAAACTAACCCAGCCTTCCTTCAGCTTAAAGCAATTCCCCCTTGTCCTGTCCCTCCATCCCTTGTCCCAGTTCCCTCTCCAGCTCTCTTGCAGGCTGCACAAGTGTGAAGCATCACAGTACCCTGGTACTCCACTGCACCACCCACCAGAAATGAGGTCCTCCGCAGCATCCACTGAGCATATTCTTACTGTACCCATGGGATTTCCATGGCATTATACAAATGCCATTATACAAATACTTTGAAGTCTCAAAGTATTCCCAAATGCCTTGCAGTGGCACAAGTCACTCTGGTTTGTGAAGGGTGTAAAAGTGAATCCAGAGGCTCCCATCTGGAGATGTCCAGCACAGAGAGAAAATGGTACTGGCTTTAAAGCCCTGCCAGTCCCTCACTGAGCCCCTTTGTTGTGGTACATCGTGGATAACAGAGGCAATGAGGGAGAGGGCAGCAGAGCACGCACAGGAAGAGTGGCACAGCCCACACAAGCACTCTCCATTGGCAGGAGCTCCACACTTTATTCTGAAGTGTTCTCCTGTGCCCATCACTCGGGCAGTGGTTGGGCTCTGCCCCTGGAAGCAGCTCCAGGATGTGGTGCAGCACCACCCCAAATGGAGGTGAAACCTCTTAAGAGTCACAGACTCTTTAAGGTTGGAAAAGACCTATAAGATCATCAAGTCCAACTACCAAGCCAGCACCACTCTCGTGTTCACCACTAAGTCTTGTCCCCACGTGCCACATCCACAGGTTTTTTTCAACACTTCCAGCGATGGTGATTCCACCACTGCCCTGGGCAGCCTGTACCAGTGCTTGACAACCCTTTCTGTGAAGTATACTCTCCAATTTATATTGGAGATATGTCAATATCCAAGCTAAACCTCCCTTGGGGCAACTTGAGGCCATTTCCTCTCATCCTATCTCATCTCATCCTTTCCACCAGCACTGCCTTGGACAGGGCACCAGAAAGGAGTTGTATACAAAATAAACCTTTGTCCATCCTCTTAAATAATCTGTTTTTCTGCTGAGGAAATAGCAGTTTCAGAACAGGAGGCACCTCAGCCATCATTGCTGTGCTCCTAAGGTAAAATCATAAAAAATCAGAGCACTTTCTTCATCTGAAGACATTTACACAGCTCCAGGAGGAGCTCCCTACCTTGCACAAGCTCTTTTCCCACACAGGATTTAACCATCCTGCACAAACTTCTTCCACAGAAAGTGGGCTTTAGCTGCAAGGCCTCAGCTAAAAGGTTTTCATGTCCTATTTCCAAGTGATAGGATTTTTAGCTGTAGTAACTGTAGTTGTAGCAAATAAGTCTGGTTTCCAATTCAGAATAACCACTCTTACCTGCTTAAAGCATTTCAGTGAAAAAAAAAGCTGCTGGTGGGGTTTTTTTGTGCCTTATTTCCTAAAGTCCAAGAGTATAAGTTTCCATTACAAGAGGGAATCAGTGAAAAAATATATTTTTTACTTTAATTTAATTCAAAACTACCCAAATCAGCTGGAATCTTACTGAAATGCAAAACTTCACCTCCAAAAGTCACATGTGTGGAGAGGGAAGGCCCTGAGTTTACCTCACAAAATGCTACATTCTGTCTTGAACTCCCTACCACTGTGAGACCTTCAAGGAAAATACTCTCCCCACCCAAAATTTCCATGAGTAACCTTGGGATGGGACTCCCAGAAGTTATTTGTTGTGACAGGGGCAGGGATAAAATTGTGAGGGACAACATCCAGTTCCCCTAATCTGGGAGAGGGAACTGGGACCTCAGAGCTGCTGAGCTCTCTTCTTATTTGGGTTAACATTGCTAAAGCAAGGCTTTGCAAATCTTGATGCAGACATCTTGAAAAAATATCCAAAATGCATTAAATATCAATTAAATGCTGGGCTCAGTGATCTTGGAGGCCTTTTCCAACCTAAATGCTTCTGTGACTCTGCGGTGTTATGTGACTTAACACATCATGAGGGACTGAAATAGTTTTGTTATCACAGAGAAGGTGCAGCACAATTCTCTCTCCATTTACATCTAAGAGGCTCCTGATGTCCCAAAACTGCTGTGTCTGTGCACAAAGAGCTGCCACTACCAGGAGTAGCTGCCTCTGAAAAGCTCCATGGATTTTCCTTGAGAAAGGACACGTGCAAGTTCAATCTCCATCCCTCAGGGATCAATACTGGTGCCAATAGTGCTCACTGAGTTTATTAAACGACCTGGCTGCTGGGGTAGAGTGCACTCCCATCAGCTTCACCCATGATTCCTAAATGGGGAGAGCTGTTGATGTGCTGGCAGCTCTGGACACCCTTCAGCGAGACCTCAGCTGGATGGAAAAATGGGCCAGGGTGAACAGCCTGAAATTCAATAAATGCAATACAGGAAAGTGCAAACTCCTGCCCCAGGGGTGGGATAAGCTCAGCACAGAGCAGAGAAGTAGCTGGGGGTCAGGGTGGCCATCAAGCTGGACATAAGCCAGCGCCGTGTCTGTGCAGGAAAGGAGGCCAGCGGGGCCTGGGCTGCACTGGGAGTGCTGCCAGCACCTCCAGGAGGGGAAATTCTCCCTCTCTTCAGCACTGGAGAGGCCATGTCTGGAGGGCATGTCCAGATCTAGGCTCCCCAGTACAGGGGAGGCTCAAAATCACCAGGGAAGATCACAAATATTGTTAGGGACTGGAGCGTCTAGGCATGGCATCTGCCACTGCTCAGGTTCAGCTATCAGATAGACCAATCTCAAAGATGTGAAGCCAAAGGACACGAGCAGAAATAAAGGAAGTGTTTATAAGATTGGGCCATGTCACAAAAAAATTCATCATGCTGATAAGTCTCACAAAATATGTCCTCAGGATCTGTGCCCATGGTCACAGAGCGTTTCTAAAATCTTTGCTCACATTTCTTTTATACTTTGTTCCTTTGTGTCTTTTAAAAATCTGACTCTCTGGAGCCAATTTTATAAAGTCCACAAGAATGACATTAAGGTGAAGCTGACCCTTTTAGAAACAATTCTTTCTAATCTTCCAAATGCTCTTCCTATATGACCACAGTAAGAATCTATTAAATGCTTTGCCAGGAAATTTTTGCCCCAGCTTTTTAATTGAAGGAGTAGATTTGGATATTAACTCAAAAAAACAAATAATTTCCCAGCTGAAGTGGGTAAGCAGATCCAAATGCAACAATCTCTGACTTATCCCTTTGACTTTTTATCTAGGTGTCCCTTTAACACCATCTTCCTTAGTTATACACTGTGGTACATCCCAGCCTGTTTCTGTCTGAGCTGAGTCTTGTGAGGAGATGGAAATGAAGTTGAATTTTGGAGAATGATGATATGAGGCACCCAGTAGGAAAATTAGATCAGGCACCACACTAAGCCAGGAAAAGCAGTTCAATAACTGGAAGTTAAAACCAACATTTTAAGAATACCCTTTTGTGTTTGCCACAAATTTTCACATTCTCTTCACATGAATTCTCAATATTTTGGGTACAATTACACAGTAGAAAAAAAAATCAGACTTAAGAACTAACACAGATTTTTTTCCTTTGGCATTTTAGGAATAAGAGAATTGTCATTCTCACTTGCAAAGAGACCCTACTGTGCTTTAATATCCAGCAGCGCGAATAAGGCAGAATATGCAAAATGTGAGGTTTATCCTTACAAGTAAATGATCCTGAAGATGAAAAGTTTTTTCTTCACTTAGAATGTGCTAAAACTGAGTTTAAAAATTGGGTTCTCAATTTAAACTACCCTTGGTTTTTTCAAACATAGAAACAAACATCAGAAACATAGACTGAATTAGCAGTAGATACTTCATTCTCTGACAGAAGCAGAAGCTTGTAAAATAAAAATTTAAAAATCAGTGTGAACACAGAGTTAAACTGATTAAAAGGAGACGTGGTTAAACGCATGGTCATATTGAGTTCAGTTAGTCCTGATTTAGCACTTTGGCTTTACACAGCTTTGACTTAAAACCAGTCAAAATACATGATTATTAATATTTCAGCTTAATTTTGGCTTGTCAGGTGGCAGAAGCCACCAGAACCTGTTCAAAAGACAAAGACTCCCACACAGCCCACAAGGGCGAGTCCCCGAGTGCCGCCCCTCTCTCATTATCAGTGCTCTCCGTGTTCCTCTCCCTTCCAAGCTGGGAATACCAATCAGCTTTAATGCTTGGCAGGAATTATTCAGCCTGTTTGGTAAAACTGCCTTCAAGCCACATATAGGCTGTGACAAAGTTTTCTAATTAAACAGTTTCATTAAGCAGCAGAGCGTACCTTTGTAAATCCCACAGCTGCCAGCTCAGGGCCTGATCCTCCTCCCACCAAACTCCAGAGGAGCAGGATCCCTGTATTTACATTTCTCCCTGTCTGGGAGATTTTAGAAATCAATAAGCAAAAGTTATTCTAAGTCTCAAAAAACATGCATTCTCTTTGGGATTCTCTGGGCAAATTGCTTATTGATTTTTCTCACCACATACTGCTGATTTTCATAGGCCTTGGATTGTTTGGGGGTTTTTTCTGGCATTGTGTCATGTAATCATAAAAATTCTCCTCTGATACTATGGATATCACCCAAATGTATAATGTATCTGAGTCAATATGAACAGAGGCTGTCTCAGAACACCAAGGTTATAAGGTTGGTGTTGCTGGGGAGGACATGGCATCCTGGACACAAGTCAATCCCTTCAGGAGAAGAGCCCAGACGGAGACACAGCTGAGATGGACACAGCCATAAGGAGCAGGCAGGGATGGGAGGGAGAAAGATGGGGCTCCCCTGGTCAGTGATGAAGCCTTTGAGTAGGAGAGGCTCAAGCCCTTTGCCTCTCACAAGCCCCATGGGGTCCATGCCATGGTTCCCGTGCAGTGCTGGAATTCCTGCCTGCCTTCCCACCTCTCCCATTTGCTCCTGTGAGGGAGCCCCATCCAGCCAAGGAGCTGGAGCCCATCAAGGAGGTTTATCCCCCTCACTGAATTAAGTCCATCCCACCACACCAGATGAAGGAGTTTTATTCCCCTCATTAAATTAAATCCATCCTACCACACCATCTCTGTATATCCGAACCAGAAGCACTGGGATGCCCCAGAGAAGTGTCCGTGTACAACATTCTGACCTCAAATGAGGCTGAAAGAGTTCCAAAAAACCCCACATTTTGAGCAATTTGACTCCTACTCAAATGCCATGTTCGTTCTTGCAGAGGTGAAAGGTCAAAATTCCTGTGGTGCGAGGCAGGAAAGGCCCAGGGCACCTGGATGCAGGGCCTGGGCAATTCCCCACCCCTTCAGGAGCAAACCCTCTGGAAGCAGTTATCAGTCCTCACTTTCTGTCACTCCTTCTGCCTGTCCCTAACACGTCTGCAGAGCTGCTTGTGAGCATTTTCACCCAAGCTGACACCTTGTCATTCTGCATTCCAGAGACACGTCCTGTGTGTCTCCATCCAGGCCTTTGACAAGCCCAAGGAAAGCCTGTGGAAAGACTGTCATCAGGGAATGGCACATGAAATCATTTAGTGAAAATGAGAATCACTACCTAGAAGCCTTGAACACTCTAATTAACCTTCCAGGAGAGGGTATCCTCTTCTCTGTGTTTGTAAAATAAATGGGAACAGCTCACAGATCAATGGCAATCTCCCCGCTAGGCAGGGAAGTCGGAGTGACTCAGGGAGAATTTTAAGGCTGCAATTGAGCACAGGTAATAGGTTGAGAAAGCACATCTGCCACTGCTCATCATCAGTAAGGAGAGTAGGATCCAGTTTATCAGTGCTACAACTTCCCATCACATTTTTCCAAGTTATGCAAAACACTTGTTTTACTTTTTCATAATTCTTTCATGAGGAAAATCAACCAAGTTTTTGCCAGCAAGAAAAGTTCAGTTTTAAGATTTTTTTTTTCACCTTCCTCATCTAAGAGGAAAGAAAAAAAGACTTTTTTTTTTCCCTTAACAACATCTTTGGAGTGGCCTCCAGCAACTGTCTGTCCACTCTCTGCAGATTGCTTCATCCAGAGAGAGCTGTCACATAGGGAGAGTTAATGCATCAGACAGAGACAAGCTGCAGCGACCCACACACTCCCACATATAAATAATATAGAATATGAGATGTTTGTGTGAGCACAGAGATTTCTGCAGGGCACTTTAATATTTTGTTTACATCTAAAAGTAAATACAGTTCTTTAAGCAGCTGCCTCATGGTCCCCAGCTGTCCGTAAATATAAAAAGAAAGTGACATTTATTTCAAAACAGCCAGTAAATGATATATCTAGAACAAAAATCTAGCAACTCTGCTCAGATTTGTACTGCAGTGAAAACTTCAGCCAGGGTACAGAACCGCACTGCACATCCATGGGAAACATTTCCTCCTCTTCCCACTGACTACCAGTCTGGACCCTGAGGTGGGAAGAGATCAGGGACACTTTCCCATTGACGTTGTACCATTGCTCTCCTATCTCCAAGTGCAGAGTGCCACCAAGCATCCACCACTTCCTGCTGCTTCACAGGCTCCTTTTGGACCCTCCTCATCCCTCAAAACCCTCCTTGACCTCTCCCACCTCTTCTCCACTCTTGGGATTGGCATGGCAAGGTTTTGGTAGTAAGGGGGCTACCTGGGTGCCTTCTTTAAGAAGCTGCCAGAAGCTTCTCCAATGTCCAGCAGAGCCGATTCCAGTCCAGATTCCAAGGTTGAGCTCAGCAGGAACGATGGTAACACCTCTGCAATAACAGATTTAAGAAGGGAAAATAAAGTTATTGGGCACATGGAATTGCTGCCAGAGAAGAGTGGGGTGACAATACAAGAAAGGAACAGCTCTGCAGACACCAAGGTCAGGGCAGGAGGAGAGACAGGAGCTGCTCCAGATGCTGGAGCTGGGAATCCCCTGAGACTCTGTGGGCAGCCCATGGAGAGGCAGCGGTGCCCCTGTAGCCCATGGGGGCACAGGGGGCAGAGATGCCCCTGCAGCCCCTGGAGGAGCCCATGCTGGAGCACAGAAATGTCCAAGGGAAGCCCGTGGTGGAGCAGGGTCATAGCAGGGACCTGCAGACCTGTGGAGAGCGGAGCCCACGCTGGAGCAGGTTTGGTGGCAGGACTGGTGACTCCATGGGGGACCCAGGCTGGAGAAGGATGTGCCTGTGGCACTGATCTCGATAAACAGTGACCCACATGGCAGCAGCTTGTGGAGATCTGTTGCACTTGGGATGGACTTTCATGGGGAAGTTCCTGGAGAACAGTATCCACTGGGAAGAGAGAGGGAGCAGGGGCAGGACTCTGACTCCTCTCCCTGAGCAGTGGAGGAACAACGTGTGATGAACTGACCATAACTTACATTCCCATCTCCAGTGCTGCTGGAGGAAGGAGGGAGAGGTTGGAGAAAAGTGTTTTTAAGATTTATTTTAATTCTCATTATCCTGCTCTGATTTTGTTAGTAATAAACTTAATTAATATCCTAAATTTGAGCCTGTTTTGCCCATGATGGTACTTGCTGAGTGACCTCTCAGGGTTCTTATCTCAACCCATGAACCTTCATTATATTTTCTCTCCCCTGTCCAGCTGAAAAGGGCAGTGATAGAGAGGCTTTGGTGGGTGCCTGATGTCCAGTCAGGGTCACCCCACATCCACCCACCTTCTAAGGGGATCAATTCCATTATTATGGTGAAGCTTACATTTTCCCTGGGCTGCTGAGAAGCCTTGAGTAGTGACTTCTGGGTTTTTTGAGGTTTTGAGGTGGTTGGGGGGAAGTTGTCTGTTTGGTTTTTTAATGAGGTTCACTGGTCTGAAGGGAACCTCATTTATAGATTTGCTTTTTATTCCTTGGTCCCATAAGTTTAGGAATCATAAAAGCCCAGAACAGTTTGCATTGGAAGAGACCTTAAAATTCATCTTGTCCCCCACCCCTTGCCATGGACAGGGACACCTTCCACTATCCCAGGTTGCTCAGATCTTTACACACCTGAATACTGTCTGGTTTTTTCCAGCTACAGCAATTGTTACATAAAAGGAGATATAAACCTTGCCTGTCCTGACTTTGATGATATTAAAACAAACTCATTTTGAGTGGGCTGACTTGTCAAGCTTTCTAGATCGTTCCCAAGCCTCCTCATTATTTACCACTTCATCAGCCCTCTGTCATCTCCACACTTTATCTTCACTGAGTTTGCACTGCTTCTAGATAAAAATATTCAATAGCTTCTGCCTACTCCTAATCCAGGCAGACCTCAGCTCTGGGGAGAGAAAATCAGAAAAAAAATCTGATGGTTGTTCTGCAGTAACTGCATCTTCAGCTGTGTCAGTCACTTTTCAATCCAATTAATGTGAACTTCCCTGACATGGTATCACTTGTTCTTTTACAGAATGTCAAGCAGACTGGGTTAAATGCCTTACAAAAGTCTACTGAACTAAGTATATCAAGCTCACTACTTCCTTTGGCACCTACATTTGTAATCTCCTCATGATTGAACAAGTCCAGAGTCTATTTCCATAAACTATGTGCTCTCGTGTTCATTCTATTTCCGTCCTCTCATTCCATATTAATTGAATAACATATTAGATCCACAACTGATGTCACGCTAACCAAGCTGGAAATGTTCAGATGACATGTGGACTGTGATGTGGAGTGTCATTCTTCCTGAATATTTCATCGTGTTGCCATTTCTGAGTCACTATTAGGGATTTTATCACCTTCATCTTCCAGCGGGCCTGTAACACTGCAAAGGCTTCAGCTTCCAAAGCTACATGAGAAAATCCTGCTGCCAGCTGTGGTTCTTTCTCAGTATTTTTAGATTCCACATCATATTGCCAGCTAACTTCCTTTTTTGTCTCTTTTTGTGTTGCTTTTTCCCCCTTTTATTTCCTTCACTTCTCCATTGAACGCTCCTCCTCCGATAGCTGCATTGTGGCAATTCAGTAGGAAGGCTCCAAACTCCATTCACATTTTAGTCTTTTAAATTTTCCTGTCAATGTATTTTTATCTTTTAACTTCTTTCACTTAAAGAAATGTACCTTTCTTTAAGCACTAAGTGCATCTGGACTGCCTCCTCTCTGCACCATCCAAGCACATCATGATCCCCAGCAACCAACAACTCCCATTTCATAGAGTGATTTGTCTCCATTCCTCATTAAAATAGGTCCAAAGCTGAGGTTCATTGAGGAAGATACAACAGCCTTTGTGTTAGGAAATTATCTCTGACACTTTGAGAATACTGCAGGGGATAACCAAAGACCTTCTTTGTGCCACAGGGTATTTTTGCATCATTCCCTCAGGAACACAAAACTGAGCTGGGTGGTCCACAGGACTGGACCTGAAGGCACTGTGGGCTTGTAAGAGGCAGAGGGATTGATCATCTGCTGATCTCAGGATCGTCCCATTGGCACAAACTCTTGTCAATGCATTTTGGACAGTGAGGCACAACTGGCTTGAACATGAAAAAGCTTGGCCCATCGGCACACCCCATTTTCCTAAGCACAGCTTTTCAGCCCTATCCAGACCTATTAAAAAAAAAGGAAAAAGCCTAAATCAAGAACTTGGCATCCTGAAGATCACCCTGAAGGCCACTGTTCCTTGTCCCAGCACAAATGGGATCTTTCATATTCCTAGAGAAATCCAAAATCATTTTTTGAGATGACATTAATCATTAATTTGATACAAACTCCCAAACTCTTACTGCAGTCAGCACATGAAGAGAGTCTGAAGAGTTTCATCCTCCTCCTACAGCAAACTTCCCAAGGGATCTCTGATTGTGGTGATAGGTACAAAGAACAGAGACATTTGAAATAACAGGAAAAGTACAAGGAGAGTTGAATTTTTTAAAAACCGGTCTGATTTTGCTAGTCCATGCTACGTCCAGCAGTGCTGTCAGTACCATGCGTTAAATATTAAAAAGGGATTAATTTGGTGGAGGTGTGAACTGGCACTGGTGTCACCATCTCCAGTGACAACGTCACCTTGGAATGGGGGTTGTGTTCCTCTGGAAATTCTGGCAGAGAGCGTCAGGGAAGACTCACAGAATGTTTGCAAAGCTCCTTCCCTTCCTGGTGTCACCAATTTCCATGGACACAATCTCCTGAGCACCTTCTTCGTTTTAATACAAGACATACTGTCTTAACACCTGGGTTAGAGGACTTCAAACCTCTTTCTCCTCCAGCTGCCTCTCTTCTGCCTGTGCTTCTGTAAGAACATCTGTGGCAGAGGGCAAGCCCACCTTCCACTAAGTTTGCTAAATTAGGCTGATATCTTGAAAATGGTTGTAAGCTTTTCCCCTTTTCTTCTTTATCTGTCACTGCAGAGACAGCCTGGGAGAACAGATTTCATTTCTGAAGCTGGCCAGCAGTAAGTTTTGTCCTGAACTATATTTATTTTTGTGTTTCCAAAAGTTTCCAGTCAGAGTATCAAGTTTAGTTCTTATCAGATAATTACACAGCACTTGCCTCCTGAGGCAATTTTAAATCAATCTCAGGAAAGGCAGTAACTATACACTGTAGATAATTATAGTCCATTAAAGTACCTTAAGATTAGATTCAGAGATCACTAATCACACAAGGTCATAAATGTACTGCACCTTTCCATGCTGGTGTCTGAATTTTGATATGTAGCCCTTTCGCAGGAAAAAATATTTTCTAGCTTTTTTTATTGAGCAAAATATCAGATGCAAACAGCAAACTAATTAAAAACATGCTAAATTATTGCCCTAAAAGTTCTCTCATTCTCACCAGTCAGTCACAGGGAGAAAATCGAGCATAAAGCAAGACTGTCATTGTAAAGATACCCTTGACAAAACATGTCATATTTTATATTTAAAATAATGTCTAACCAAACGCCTTCCTTACTCCAGGAAAATGGCTCCTTTAATTGCTGTGAGAGATGTGTGAAGTGTGCCTGACAAGTATTTGATTAAATGAAGGAGCTTCTTGCGCATCGCACGGAGCGGAAATTCTCCAACTCAGTGTTTTCCCTGTGGCAAAACAACATTTTTGCTCAAAACACATAAAATCCATTAAAGCAATCAAAGCAAATCTCTCCCAGGTCAGATTATCACCAGCTGCAGCACCCCCAGCTCTGTGATCACACCTGGGCTGTGGCTGCTCCGTGTGCTGTGCGTGGTGATCACCAGCGACAGCCGTGGGGCTGCTGCTCTCCTGTGGCCTCCTCACCGTGCCAGGGTCCAGCTCCAAGCACTGCCACACCAACAGATTCTGAGGCAGGAGGTCCCAGCCCTGACTTGTCCAAAGAACAACCACAGCTGGGTTTAGAGAGGTCTTCCCTTGGACAGATTTACCTGGCCCAAGCAAAGTTGCAAGTTTGGTTTGGAGACTTTTAACTCTGATGAAAACCGGTCTGGGAAAAAAGTCATAAACTCCGGACAACTTCAGCTCAGGTCACCATGAGGTCTTTATCCTCTTTGCACAGATGGCTTATCTAGGACATTTCACCCTTATCTCGGTTTTCGGGATTTTCTGTGAGATTTTCTCAGCCCAGCCTTATGTAGACCCTCTTGCAGCAGGTGCAACCCTTCCTGTCTCCCAGCCTGCTCAGGCTGCACACCAAACACTGTCCATCACACTCAGGCTGAGAATTCAGCTTAACTAAACCTCAGTTTGCCTGTCAGGTTTGCTCCTAGGACCGAATTTCGTGGGTGCTTTTACGGAGGGATCAATGGCTACAGTGTTCCAGAAGGGATGTCCACAGGCAATCCCTGCCCTTGGGACAAGGGCTGGAGGGACAGGACAAGGAAGAATGGCTTCCCACTGCCAGAGGGAAGGGCTAGATGGGATATTGGGAAGGAATTCTTTCCTGTGAGGGTGGGAAGGCCCTGGCACAGGGTGCCCAGAGAAGCTGTGGCTGCCCCAGCCCTGGAAGTGTCCAAGGCCATGTTGGACGGGGCTTGGAGCAACCTGGGATGGTGGAAGGTGTCCCTGCCCGTGACAGGGGGTTGGAAAGATCATCCTTAAGGTCTCTTCCCACCCAAACCATTCTGTGATTCCAGGTGAAGACAATGGAAGGTAAAGATTTACCCTACAGTCAAACCCAAATCTTGACCTGATGCAGTTGTAACCCAGCACTGCTGATTCCACAGTTGGTGGAATCCAGTTGATTCCATAGCTGGTGGCTCCTCAGATCTGACAAGAGTCATATCCCTGCTCAGAGGAGATATCAGACAGTGCAGGCAGGTGTGGATTACCATGAGACCAAGTCAAAACAAAGCATTTCAGGGATTTCCAGCTGATCTTTTAAGGGCCTCTGCTTTCTACAAGTACTTTAAACTTTTTGTTCCCATACAAGACAAAACCAAATATTAAAACAGAAGAAACTGTGGTTTTGCAATGGTCCCACGTACTGGCATCACAAACAACCAGTAAGTGCTTCTATGTGTAGTGAAATACATCATTTAGTGCCACAGGGACCAAGTCACCCTGTACTGGGGACTTTTCAGACCTGTCTGATTGTCATTTCTCAAGTTTTCTCTAAGTTATTACTCCTAGCTCTGGCTCCACAAAGTCTTACATAGAGTACTAGTACTTAAGAAAAAATTACCCACTTTTTCCAAAGCCCCAGCTCTCTAGATGGGTTATATTGAGGGCTAACCTTCTCTCTAATATTTGATGTCAAAACAACAACATGGGGTTTACAAGGGTTCTTCCAGTGTTTCAGAAAACTGCCCACATCTAGACCAGAAACAATAATTACAAACATTAAAAAACAAACCAAAAAAAAATATATTTACCTGCCTCACCCAGCATACCACATTCATTAGGGCAAAGTCAGAACTTCTGAAATATTTAAATTCCTGTGTTTTGAATCATAGTGTCTATCTTCTTCATGATACAAGAAAACTCCTGACTTTGGGTGCTGCCACAGAAGGAAACTTCCCAAAGAGCCATGAAGTCAGGTTTCCTGCTCCATCCCGTGCATCCAGACCTGATCCCTCAGAATTCCCCCATGGCCCATGGCCCATGACCGCGGGATTCATCTCACCCAGCACCAGGCAGTTCAACTGAGCTGCTTGCTCACACTGCTGCTTTTAGAGATTTCTCACTCTAGAGAGAAACTGGCACTCTCAGAGAGTAATCACCTCATTTTCTTAGACATCCCCTGCAGAATGAGATTAATTTGTGGTACAGTAGCTCCCTAACCTCAGTCAGAATCTGTGAAGTGTATGTGCAGAAATATCCAAAAACTGCTGACTTCTTTCACATGCAGAGAGCTGGCTCATTAATTTTTGGCTTGCACATAATTAAAAGACACTAAGGAAGCCTGAAATGACAAGAATTCCATATTCTTACAGCTAACATGGAGAACATGACAGCATTTTCACCCAAAATGTCTGCTTTTGGAGGCTGGTATAAATTGGTTGTAAACATAGAGTACATGCAATAATTCGTTGTTCTAAAGGTCAGAAGACAAAAATCCTCTGTACAAGACAAAGATTTGTATGCAAGAAGACAAACTAGGATTTCAAAACAATGAAGAGAATGTGGGGTTTTGTGTTTTCTTCCAATTCAATAACTCATACACACTTTACATTGCAAACATGAGCAGTGAAGCTGCTCAACAGTACACTCAGGTTTGCAGACAAGTCACTGTAGGATTGGGAGCTGAGTTACCAGAATGTCAACAGAAGAACACAAAGAAATCAATTTATTACATATTTTTTTTAAAAGATCTGAATTATCTCCAAAATTGCTAACTGATTTAACTTTCAAAGCTGGGCTTCAGGAAGCTCATCTGGAATATATTATTAATCAAGAGTATTATAAATGTTACATGGTAATGACTGAAGCCTTTGGTGAGATTAGGTTGCCTTGTGTTTGCTCCATACAAGTCAGAAGGGAAAAAGTCCCATTCGCTAAAACATTTACAGTGTTTAAGAGACAAGGCAGAAGAAAGGTAGAGGAAAACCAGACACAATTAAATAATGTCTATGAGTAAACAGCAGGTCCATGATGAAATCGGCAGCAGAATCGACGCCTCTCACATCCCAAATCAGTACCTTGTACACAAAATCATTATATTCTAATTAAAAATCTTTATCTGCAATATTTGAACACAGCATAAACCTGAGCTGAGCCCAGTTTCTAGGAGAACACTATCTCAAAGCAATATTCTGGAGAAAATTTTAAGCACAAGGAGGAAAGTCTCCCGAGGACAAAATTTATGGCGGAACACATCATCATTTGCTGAATATTAAAGAAATCACCAGTGTGGTCTGAAGGAGGCTCCAGTGAATCGAGTAGGAGCCCCCACACTGGAAGCTGCTCCCTGCAAAGTCAGGGAAACATGGCTTTTCCACGCCATTCATGATGTGACACTGCAGAGTTATGTTTCAGTCACTTTTAGAAGTATTTCTCTGCTTTAACTACGAGTTTTCAAATAAGTTTGAAAAGACCTGAGGGATCTCCAGAAAAACCCATCCTTCCCAAGCTGTCCTGTTGGAGTAACACCTGAACAGAGCTCCCCAACAAACACATTCATTTACATGACAATGCCAATCAATTACGGGAACAATCCACTTGGCGTTGCTAATCCCCTGTTTGTGATCCTACTGTTTTGAGTAATGTGTGACAGCACATTATTGAACAATGCCACCAGATACAGCTCAGGAAACAGCCAAAAAAATCCTCCTGGAACACATTATGGTCTAAAAAATAAAAATAATACACTGCATGTTGAAATACAGGAAAAAGATTAAGGCCCAGATCTTAGAGGGGTGAAGTGAGCACTGAGATGGGGGATGCAGGACCCAGAGTGAGACCTGGAGCACCGTGAGACCTTCTGAGACTTCGCACAAAATCCGACGAGTTTTGGTGATTTTTATTTAGAGCTAGCCAATAAACTGAGGAGAGAAATAAAACTCCATCCTCCCCCTGCCTCGTGAGTGGAGATGTACTTTTGTGAGTGACCCAAGTAGAAAAAAAAAAAAAAGAAAGCAAAAACCCAAACCACAGAAAGTAACTCTACACTACAGTCCTTCACCCAGAAGTGGGAAGGTTGCAGTTCCTGCTCTGCCCAAGTGAAATCAAGGCTATTCTGCTATTGGCGAGGAAAGATGATCTCCAGCACAAAGCAGGAAAATCCTTCAGGACACTCAGCACCAGGAGAGGGAGAGCAGGCTGGAGCCCGACCTTGCAGAGCAGTGACCGACACGTTCCTGTGAGCCCTGCCTGGCCCCAGTCCCTGCGCCAAACTCTGCTCAGAAATTTCAGCTAATTACTGTATAATTTAAATACTTTTACAGGGAAGAACGGTCTGTTCCTCCCCATGCCCATCTTGCACACAGCCAGGGAAGAGCCTTGCAAACTCCCGCTGTTTGAATAATCAAATCCGTGTTTGCTGAGGCTGCACTAAAGGGGGGTCACCACCCTTCCTTCTTCTTCTCCTCACACAAAGGCAAGCAGGGAGCTGACAGCGTGGAAAGATAACAGTATTTAGCATGGACACCTTCCATTTCAAACCACACTGATTTCATGCAGAGAGCTAGACAATCTCCATTTTCATAACATTTCATTTCAATACACCCTGTGTAATGGAAACTTGGTTAGTTTAATATCACAGCGCTGGTAAATGAAACTCTCATCTCAGTCAGTAAGAACAATGTTTGGTTTTGGCCTAGAGCGGGGAAGAGTGATTGAAGCACTCGGGAATTCATTTCAAAGGCTGTGGAATGCATTTATATGGCCACATCCTCTCTCCTCTCAAACACCCACAAGCAGCACAGTCTATAGGGTGCAGGTTTTGAAAGCATGTGTTAGCAATTGTCAGAAATTAAATGAGACCCTAAAGGGATGATTAATTAGGAGAACAGCCAGCAAATTGGCACAAATGGCAAACATGAATAGCACTTGTCTCAACAAGCATTTAGAATTTCCTTTCATATTGTCGCAGGCAAAGCCTAACAAAGATGAACCAGAGGGCCAACTTACAAAGTTTTTAATCGCTTTGATTGGACCATTCAGACAATTCCTGATCCACTTTAATTCTATCAGAGAGCAATATTTTCCCCTGCACAGTCCAGTGGCAGAATACTTAGAAGGATAGAACAAGAATGGGAGGGGAGAGGCAGAAGCTGGGGAAATGTTTATCACCTACAGCCATACTGCGTCACATGGAAGGGACAGGAAATGGACATTATTTAGTGATCAGGATAATCTTTTCCATGTTGGAAAATTCACAGAAGGCAGAGCTATTCGACCTGGTGGGTAAGGAAGTGCTTATGATCCATAGGAATTCCCCAATCTGACCAAACCTCAAAAACTGACTTCTTCCCATTGATATATTACTGGAAAAAATAATTCTTTGCAAAGATCTGCTATCACCATTTAGAAAAGATCACGACATAAAGAAACTCCAGATTTGCTCTAAGCTTCCTTAGACATGGCCTGCTGGAGCTGGGAGGGAGCCTTTCCTTCTTTCCAGAGTCATATCAGACACTTTCTTCCAAGGCCAAGGGAGGGGAAATTGCTGGCATAATATTTCTCTTAAACAGTTCAATACATCAAAGTAAACCAATTTTTGTAGTCTTGTACTTCTGACAAGCCCCATATATTAATAAAGGAAAGCACCTGTCTGCTGCTTGAATACTTCTTCAGAGAGCTCTGGTTTTATCACTCAAGTACTTATAGTTATGTCTTGGCTGAGAACGAGTTTTGAGGAAAAAAAAAAACAAAAAAACAAAAAGTTGGAACAAGGCATGAGTTTTAGTAGCACTTAAACTGAACAGTTTTACCTTCTAATCCTGTTTGTTGAGTTCCAAAAAGACCTTCTATATCATCCAAGAGTTGTGATCGAGCTTGTTTAAAAGTATTAAAGAATCAAATGAATACTATTAAAGAATCAAATTAATAATATTAATTTCAATTATAATAACTAAATACAGATTCTTTACTCCAGAAGCGGAGGGTAGGCAATAACAGCAACCAGCATCTTTGCTCTCTAGGAATTACTGACTGGGCAGCATTTACTTAGCACCAGGAAAACCAGCAGAGAACATTCTTAACACCCCGTTGTAGTAGAAAACACCAAGAGAAGTATTATAAGCAAAAGAGGGAGTGATATGGAGTAGATTTCTTGTATCATTCCCAAACTAATTAACACTATTCCTCAAATAATCTCAGTCTTCACTCGTTCAAAAGGTGTGTTTGAAAGTGTCCAGCTATCCCTTTCCAATGCAGGGTTTGTCTCAGTTCAGTAGCACTCACATACACCACAAAACCTCTATTTTTAAAATTATTCTAAGATTTTTTTTTTTTCCCCAAGAAAATTCAAACTGTAAAAGGTTTGATCATTATGCTATTGAGTCTTGCTTTGTGGTACCTATTCAGTTCATTTTTTAAGACACAATAAAACTTTGGCCAGTTTAGTACTGCAATAAATAAGATGTTCCTTGCTGTGAATAAATATCCAAACGTTGTTAATATTTCCATGGTGGAAATAAATGCTTCCTTTGCTGTTAAAAGTATCTTTAAAAATATTCATGAGACCAGGAATCTGCTGCTCCCACAGCAAACTACTCCAGGGTGTAAAGCCATGGGGTGTCCTGCTCCTGGGTGGGCTCTTTGTACATTACATTTTCTTGTCTTCAGGCCATGGGTGCCACCACCTTCGGAGCATTTACATCACAAACAAAGGTGACAACTTCACAAACCGGTTTAGCAGCAAAGTTACAGCAATTGTGATAACAGCCAGCCATGATGAATGGGCTCCTGAGGGAATCAGCCTGGGTTTAAAAATAAAATACTACACAATAAAAGCTTGCAAGGCAAACCATGATTTAAAGAGAGGGAGAAAATCTAATCCTGATGAGCTCGATATGCATTAAATACAGGGATGTCTTAAGTGCTTCCCAGAGGTGCCTTTTAGCACATAAACCATCATGGGATGCCAGGATAGTTTGGGTGGGAAGGGAGCCACTATCCCAGGTTGCTCCAAGCCCCGTCCAACCTGGCCCTGGACACTTCCAGGGATGGGGCAGCCACAGCTTCTCTGAGAATTCCATCCCATCCCATCACCACCCTCACAGGGAACAATTCCTTCCCAATATCCCATCTAACCCTGTCCTCTGGCAGTGGGAACCCATTCCCCCTTTTCCTGTCCCTCCATCCCCTGTCCCAAGTCCCTCTCCACCTCTCCTGGTGCCCCTTTAGGCACTGGAAGGGGCTCTAAGGTTTCCTCAGAGCCTTCTCTTCTCCAGGTGAATACCCCCAAAATGTAAGGAATGTGAGATGAATACAGAGAATTAAGAAGAGAAACAAACCTGAAAATATCAACTAAACACATGAAAATGAGAAGCAAAGGATTCCTTCAAAGTGTGTTTTCATTACTGAGAACACACAAAAAGGATTTCAGACTTTCTCAACTCAGTCAAGAGGGAAGAGAGTTGGGTTTGGTTTTTTTAAAGTGAAGATAATAAAGTGCATATAAAATACTGTTCTGCCTTTCACGGGACCTGAAGGGCAAAGACCTTGTGAAATAAAGAGAAATGAGAAGCAATCAAACTACAGCAATGACCTTAGGTAGTGTTCTTTATTTGTTCGGGGGTTTTTTTTTATTATTTTCTGTAGTAAGTCTAATAATCTCTAAATGAAGCATTCTTTAAAACCTTATGGTATTAATTCTTAATGAAAAAAAAAAGTCCCTGGCACTGGAAGCCTTCTGCCATCTGGCTACCACTCAGGATTTTAACAGGGTTCCTAATTAGGTCTCATTACTTGAAAAGAGGTGCTGGGTGAGGTTTTTTTAATCTGCAATTGTGACTCCTGCAAAGGCTGTGGAGGAAGCAGAGTGCACAGGAGCTGAGATGTGGAAGTCACCCTGCTGCTCAGGCTTCCTGCTTCCCAAAACCAGAAGTTACAGAAAGAAGTGGTCCTACAATGGAATCTTGGTGGGGGATGCACGGAGGAGCTTGGGCTGTTTGATTTTTCTGGAACCTTCACATCTGCAGTGGAACAAACCTGTGCTTAGCACAGTGTTATATTTAGCTCAAAAACAATGCAGTGCACAGCCTTTGGGCTTTTCACAGTACAAAATTCTGTAATTTAATTCCAAAGAATGCAATTGCCAGAGCTGCAGCGAGATGAAACCATTCCAGCAACCAGAGCTAATCCTGTAAAAGACATGGAATATCAAAATAGCAGCCCTTCAGATGAGGAAAAGCCAGTGCAGAGAGGAGAACCGGACACTGCTTTACATGCATTTTGTTGCAACAGCTCTTATAGAGCATGTGGCTTCATTTCTGCATCAATACCAGCATAAATTGATCAAATTGAGAGGTTTTATAAAGCAAAACGTATTTTGTATGAAATACACCAAAGACAGGAGGGGTTGCACAGAGACCAGAAAATTCACAGTTCACCTGAGTACCCCAAAAGCACATTTAGATCAAGCCTAAACATATTTTGTGAATTTTATTCACAAAACAGATCTGAAACCCTTTTGTGGACACTGGGCTTAAGCTGAAAACCTCACAACCATCCTTTGGTGCATCTTTACCCATCTTTCCTTTCTACTTGATTTTCCTGAAACTGTAAAGGCAAGAAAATGAAAGGGCAAATAATAGTTATTCAAATGTCAAAGGAAAATAGTTTATTCTAAAATCCAGATTTTTCCTTGCACTGGAATCTGTCCTAATTGTAAACAAAAAGTTATGGCCACAGTCTCTAAATGTTGTTGCTTATATTTTGCATGTATAAGGATTCCATCATTCCTGCTTCCTTGGAGTCCATGAGATTCTGTCAATCTCTCTGCTTTCCTTGGAGAGAAACAGTTCCAGCAGTAGCAGTTGAATTTGTAACAGTGACTTGATATGAAAGATATGAAAACAATGACCAGGCTGCCATAAAATAGAAAATGAAGAAAAAGAGCCTTAAAAAATAAAGGACTAAAATCACAGCTGCTGAAGACGTGTGGGGCAGGCCTGGCTCATAGTTTTTTAATGCTTCATGTGCACAAGGCTAAGTGCTTTCATCCAAAAGGCAAAATAAGAGACTCCCACTGGATGAAAAAGTCAATGGTTTTTTTTAGAAAGCATTAAAGAACAATGAATCACTTCCGAAAGAAGTATTTCTGCTTGGAAAAAGCGGGGAAGGATTGAGAATTTTCTTCATGACTGCAGGATTTAATAAATTCAACCATGAAGTCCTTTATAGACCCTTCCAAAAAACAAGTACTTTCCATGTGACAGGTCACTCAATTTGTCGATAAAGGGATTCATTTTGCAATAGAAATTGTATTTAACTGCCTTACCTCCTCTGAACTGTATTATCCATCAAAATAAACCCTCCTCGGTACAAGGCAGAGGTTTTTGTGACCCCCTTAGTGCTGCACTGAGTTCTTCAGGAGAAGAATTGGACCAAGAGTTTCAGGGGTGTCTGATGCTTTTACAGAGAGGCTATGGAATTCCCATCCCTGGAAATAAGGAATAAAGAATAAAAAGCATAAAGAGTTTGAGACAGCTACAGTAACTTTAAAACCAGCTGTGCTCTGAGTGAGGGAAGGAGGAGATGACCCCAGGAACTGCTTCTGAGTTAAAGAATTGGAATTAATAGAAATAGAAATGATAAAATTATTCTGTTTAACAGAATGATAAATAAAACTTAATTTACTAACTAAATAGTAAGACTCAAATATAAGACATAAATAATTGAATAAAGTGAAATTCTATTATTCTGAAAAGCAGCTACAAAATTATGTGCTCTTTGAAGTACAAAATTGAGCTTTGTTACATGAAACAACTCCATTTTTCATGTAGGCCACAAATCATATTCTTAAGTACCTAAGACAGGTGATAACAAATTAGGTTCCCACTCTCAGGAACACTTTCTTTCCCTCCTTCCGTGCAGCAGCAGATGCTCATTTTAAAATGCTTTGGTTTAAGCACATATTTAAAGTCAATTTATGGGTATATTGGAAAAGAATATAATAGTTAAAAAAGAGCATTGGAAAAGAGCAGGAAGGTGGTGGAGTGCCCATCCCTGGAGGTGCCCAAGGAAGGCCTGGACGTGGCACTCAGGGCTCTGGGCTGGGGACAAGGTGGGGATGGGCACAGCTTGGGCTCCATGGGCTGGGAGGGCTTTTCCAACCTCAGTGATCCTGGGATTCTGCATCCTAAGACAGAGTTTGGTGTTTGGGGTTTTTTTTTCTTAAATCAAGGCATAATGTCTGAGAGAGGGCACAAGATGCCAGATCAGGGCATGCTGTGAAAGCCCTCTGGCTGGTGTGACGCCTCATGCTGGGGACGCGTCCACAGGAGCCCCGGAGCGCTGCTGCCATCCGAAGTGCCAACCCCGAGGGAGACACGGAACACAACTGCCTGCTCAAATCATGTTTGCTCCACTGAGCCCACAGCCTCTCCCTGCTGGGGTGGCTCCCCCAGCCCACGGCCTCGTTTAACCAAGGTCACCGTGGGTGCAAACCTTTGCTCACCAGCGTGGTCGACACAATTCCATAAAACCAAGGGGTTTATTCCCATTCCTGAGCACGCAGCTGCCTGAAACACCACCCGGGAAAAAGTGCTGTGGGATATTTTTCAATCCTCTCAAGCAATGTTCCACTGACAGCCAAGAAAATAACCTGAACCCTTCAAGTTACTGTCTTCCCCCTGGTTTACTGAATATTTTATAAGACTTCCATAACAAGATTGAAAATGTTCGTGCATAAAAATCGTGGTATTGATTTAGTTCCCATAGTTATAAAATATAAACCAGGTACCAAAGAACAACCATTCCCAACCTTTCAGTTGTTACATTTTGTATTCCATTTCATGTTCACAGCCTGATACAACATTTATTTATATTATTGGCAACAATCTTTGCTGTATCCTGGGAGTTCATTATGGGAGTTTTCAGGATACTGGCTATAAGAACTTTTCTCCTAGATTCATAATTCACTAACAAAATACCAGTGATGAGTTGAATGATGATTTGTACATGGTTCGAATTTGCAAAAAGTATTATTTACCAGTTTTGTGTGAGGAGCAACCAGCACAAAGGCAAAGTATCTCAGCTGAGGGGGTTTGATGTAGTTTTGCTGCTTTTCAAAAGGAAAAGTTTTCAAAGTACTAAAAGAACGTATAATTGTAATAAAAACAAAACAAACAGAGATCACAGATGTTTTATGTGCTAAAACCTACCTGGCTAAATCCACTCCTGGGGAGGTCAGTAAAACCCCTGTATGCCATGAGTTTGGTTCTTGTACCAATTCCTTATTGTGAGTACACAGCTCGTAACTCGAGTTCAGCTCCTTTAGCTGATGAAGCAGGGACTGGCAGCCCCAGCCCTTCTGTCTCATAGCTGTCCATCCAACCCAATTCCTGCAGGGAAAAGAACAGGATGTGTGAGCAAATCCACTGCAGGATGAACTCCCCAGGAGATGCCACCACATCCTGCCCCACCAGCTGCCAGAAGTGGAAAACTCCAGAGTTTCCCACCAAAGTCACCTGGTTTTCCTCCCTCTCCCTCCACGGATTCTTTTCTGGGTCCCTCCTCAGCATCCAGGGAGACACAGGTCTGTAGCCCTGGGACTTGGTAGAGGAAGAACTGGAAGGCTGCCTGGGCAGAAAGCAGGGATATTAAATCCCTCCTTCCACCTTCCATTCCCAGCAATCCTTCTTCTCCCACCTAAATCCTCACTGAATTCTTCTATTCCTTTCCAGCCCCAATTTCCCCTAAACCTTCCTGCTTCATCCCTCAGCATCCCTTTTCCAAAGGCTTTTCTTGTTGCTCCAGCAAAGCTGAATTTTGTCTGGGTGCTGAGTGCTTCTAGCCATGGCTCCTCAGGACTGGCTGAGCCACAAAAAAGCAAGTTTATTTTGAAAGCTCTTTCTGCAGCTCTCTAAATGCCTGTGGAAGGCTCCTAAAGCCCAGGTCCCACCTCTTAATCATATCCACACAGCTTTGCAATGTTTATCTATTCACAATAGGCATATTTATCTATCCACAATGGAAAAATGCAAAAGGAAAAGTCCTATGTGATTAGACCTGTCAGTAGGAAAAGGCTGTGCTGTACTTTAAAAACTGCCAAAATAAGTGTAGTTGCCAGGATGTTCATTACCATTAATCCTTTTAACAAGCAACACCCACCTCACTGGATTTTTTCACTAAAACTGCTGAAAATGCACCAAGGCTCAGAAAGAAGGAAAAGGGGGAAACTGTGGAATTCTGAGGGCAGCACAGGAATCCCCCCAGGAGGGTCAGTGACTCGCTGCCCCGTCCCTCCTGCTCAAAGCCTTGTCTGGGAGCATCAGTAAAGTTAAAATGCCCCAAACACCTGGATGATTTTTAACTCAGGATGAGCTGAGGATGTTACATTACTGCGAGCTGAGACTGGAACAAAAGCAAAATTAAGGACAGAAAAAGAGCAGAAACAGGCTGTTCAAAGCCTGAATGTATCAAATTTTGTTTGGCCAAAGCAATGCTTAACTCCATTTTTATGCTACTATGAACAGAAAGAGCATAAACTGGTACCTTTTAGCAAATAAAAATAACAACCAGTATTAAGCTCTCAATTTGTAGTCACTTGTGCTGTATAGTGTACAGCGAAGCCAGGGAACAAGATGAATGTTGAATCATATTTCAGCACAACTGAAGACAGCTGATGGAAATCGAGGATCTGATCCAGCAGATAAAAAAGAAAGTGGCAGATTCTGATTTTCTTTGTGGAAGTTAACATCTCACTTTAGCTCCTGTGTCCCTCTTAAACAAGAAGAGATGGAAAAGTACGTCAAGTCTATTAAGCTTTTGTGCAGAGAAACATTGCAATCCGAAATGTCTGTGCCCTCAATTGCTGAAAATGTCAGAAAACTGTCAAGTTTTATGGCTGCTGAAAAACAAAACAATAATAATACAGCTTCTGCAAGATCTGATTTCCATCTGACGTGCTGATAAGGCAGGCTGAGCAGAAATGAGACCAGCCTAGAAATGCCAAGGGAACAGAAAGCTCTGCCACTCACTGAGCTTTGTCCTCCTCAGAGTTATCAAGCTGATGATTTAATTAATAGAACAAAATACATTCAAAACTATCCTTTTGAGACATTCCTGTCCACCTTGTTTCACTGATGCAGGTGTTCTGCAGAGGCCTGAAATGATACAGCTGTCATTTTTTTTTTTCTTTTTAAATGTCATGCAACATATTATTGCTGTTCTAATGTTTTTCATGTTAATGTTTTAATTTTTGGTTTGGATACTTTGGAGATTTTTGAAATGCAATGCCCACAAGACAATGCTTGAGCATCATTTTACTTTTGGCTGAAAAAAGTAAAATCAGAAAAATAAATCATACGGATTTGACTCCTGAGGGATGTGTGATGTAGGGTTTTCCACACATTGCAAGCAAGATGTTGGTCTCAGCATCTGTGTTCAGCTACACAATGTCCTAGAAGACAATTCTGGCAGTTCCTTCTGTGGTGAATGTAGTTCTAAACTGCTCTGAAGATCATGGAGCTGATTCATCAAAGACCTTTTAATTTCACACCTCCCCAGGACCATTAGTGTAGGGTCAGGCTGGAGATCAGGAAAGGTTCTTCCCCCAGAGGGTGCTGGGCCCTGCCCAGGCTCCCCAGGGAATGGGCACGGCCCCGAGGCTGCCAGAGCTCCAGGGGGGTTTGGACAGCGCTGCCAGGGATGCCCAGGGTGGGATTGTTGGGTGTCTGTGCAGGGACAGGGGTAGGGCTGGATGATCCCTATGGGTCCTTTCCAGTCAGGATATTCTGTGATTCTATGCAAACATGAAGAGAAGGCAGATGGGTTTTTTCCA
The DNA here is from genome assembly GCA_013398175.1 of Climacteris rufus. Lineage (NCBI taxonomy): Eukaryota > Metazoa > Chordata > Aves > Passeriformes > Climacteridae > Climacteris > Climacteris rufus. The sequence goes on from VZRZ01003063.1 coordinate 729,514, forward strand.
AAGGTGCCCTACAAGGATAGAGAAAAACAATAGGAATTTAGTAGGCTGGAAATGGTTTTAAAGCCTATACTCTGAGAACTGCACAAGGAAATCTTTCCCTCGGTAGGAAGTGCTCATCTGGAAGATTCAGGAGCTTTACAGGATGGTTCACAGCGCCCTGAGCAGTGCTGGGGAGCAGGACACGCTCGGGCTGCAGAGGCAGAAGGGTCAGAGGTGCCCAAACCACAGCCAGCCCAGGATCCACATCTGTGCTCTGACTTTCCCCAGGGGTACATCCTGGAAGAGTGCTGTTCCTGAAGAGATGCTTCATGGCAGAAATCTGCCCAAACACCTGCAGCTGCAGCTCCATGCCACCTCAGAACCTGGATCCAAGATAAGCACCAAGGACCAGGTAACACCCACCTCTGGTAACTCTTCTGACCTGGCATGTCTGGAACAAACCCAGATCTCAGACAGCATTGAATGGCTTTAACCTGCCAGAGGGCAGGGTTAGGTGGGATATTGGGAAGGAATCCTTCCCTGGGAGGGTGAGGAGGCCCTGGCACAGGGTGCCCAGAGAGGCTGTGGTTGCCCATCCCTGGAAGTGTCCAAGGCCAGGGCTTGGAGCAACCTTGAGACAGAGTAAGATGTCTCTGCAAGAATTTACTTGGGAGGAGTAGAAATAGGCAATGGGTGCATTCTCTGCTCTCACAACAGAACAGATTGTACAAAATTAATAATTTCATTTAAAAGCAAAACTAAACCTGCCACCAAAACCTTCCCTTCCCCATCAGGGTAAATTGTAAGTCACGCAAGAAGGATTTTGCATCGTGTTTCCTTCAGCATATACTGATAATTGGCTAAATAAGAAGGACTAAAACCCTTTAGAAGAGGTTTTCTCCCCTCCTGATTTTAATTTTAAAGGGTAAATTAAAAGTCAATATTCACATCTAGCAGCACAACAAACATTTTGCTGTGTGCACAGCTTGGAAAGATCCTCAGTGGGCTGCAGCACACAGGATTTGCCTTTCAGATGAGGATTTTGTGGTTGTTGGAATATATCCTTTAATAGAGTTAGAAACACTGCTTCAATTATTTGTCAGTCATGATTAGCCCTGACACAACCATGCAATCAACAAGCTAACAAGTTCAGCATCTTCAGTGCTGTATTATAACTAGAACTGCTTAAGCAATATAAGTAATACCTTGCCTGAATACCTTCATTAAAGGTGAAACAGTCAAACTTTCATTTTTATCTATTATAGACTCCATTTAACCATGTTCATTTACAAACCCAGTCGTGTTACCTCTAATATCATCAGAAATAAGTTCATGTTCAGTAAAAGCCACTAACCTCCACGGGGAAGTAACTGAGGGTGGAAAAAGTGTTTTTATACTAATCTGAAGCCTTGGCTGAGGTTATAACAGTCCATTAAATCAATTTGGTGCCTCTTTGTCAAGAAAGATCTGAACCTAGAAGCCTCCTCTGAAGGGCAGCAAGAGCACCAGGCTTTGTGTGAATTCTGTCGCTTGAGCTGAGTGCTTTGGTCACTGTACAATGACAAGAAACGAATTACTGAAGGGACCCAACCTCTTAGCTGTAACTACATAATTCTTTCAGCTAGAAATTAGATGAGAAAATAATAAGATAGCACTGAGAGCACAGAGAAATCAGACTAAATTAGTCTTCCCAAGGAGTTATTAAGCAGAGAGGTAAGGTCAGGTGGGCTTTTGCTGACCAGAACAATAGCAGGGGAGTCTGAAAACCACACAACAGCAGAGCTCAAGGCTGGTGGCAATACAAAGGCAGCATTATGTGCTAATAAATTGTCAGGGCAAGCAATTATATCATGTCACAGAGAGGAGTGATTGCAACAAGCCCTGAGATTTCAGGCCTCTTGAATTTTCTGATAGGAGCTAAGCAAAGTTCCAGAAGCAGTGAGTGGGTATCGTGTAGTGCCGGTGATCCAGCAAAAACACAACCCTGGGCTTCCTTGGGCTCCAGAAACTGCAAATGCAGATCCGAACACACTGTGCCAACAGCAGCAGACTGGATTTGGAGCCTCTGTGCCCAAGGACAGATTAGGGGTTCTGGAATACAAGATGCCAATCATTACAGAACCATGAAAGCACGGAGTGGTTTGGTTGGAAGGGACCTTTCAGCCCATCCAGTTCCAGCCCCTGTGGCAAGGAACAGCTGGTCCCATCCCAGTTAAAGGGAGCTGATGGCACTTGTTAAATTATTGTCCTGGTCAGGCTAAGCACAACTCTAAGTCATGTGAATTCCCACCACACAGTGGTGCTCCCTCTCCCAAGGGATCTGTCACAGCCAGGAACCACTGAGTGCTGCAAAAGTTACAGCTTGAGGTTCCTTGGGGTCATCTCTGTCACAGTTTTCAAAAGCATTGCTAAGGAGGTTTATATACCTGCTATTAAAGTGCTCTTTTACTCTGCAAAGCAAATCTTGAAATGACACCCAGGGGTTCCATATTTAATGTTTCACAGAATGAGTTTGCTCAGTCTATGGGTAAAACGATATTTTCGTGCTGCTGGACACAGAGACCAGCAAAAAGTGATGAGCAGTGCAGTGCTCTGTCTCCTGGCACTGGCAGACAGCAGCCTGGTGCAGTCCCCAAACTCTGCCTTTCTGCAAACCATTCTATTTTTGTGTCCCTGTCACCTTTCTACTTGCCCCCACAGGTGCACAGGCACAAATGCAATATTTAGTCCTGCACTTTTCTGACAGTGCATTGCTACAAAAATAGAATAAAGCTCCCCTACCCACCTAAACAAAAGGCCTTAAAAATAAAAAAGGCTTCTCAAGTACTTTTGATGTGTTTCTCTCTAGTTTTCTGCCTGGGGCTGAAAATACATCCAGCTGGAAAGCTCTGCCCTTGTTCCCTAGACATGACCAGCAGCCCTGAGGCAGCAAAATGCACCCAGTTCTGGCACAACTTCCCCCACACACCCTCGGCCAGTCCCTGTTCCTCCTCATTCCCTCCCAGATCTCCAAACTGATGTGACACATCCCTGGAACCCTGGGGCTCTAACTGCATCCCAGGGGGTCTGTACAGCTCACAGCAGACACCAGCCTTTTCCAGAGGGGGATGCAGAGCCCGCTGCCCTTGAGAGCCACAGCTGAACAAGCCCTGAGCTTGTGATGACACTCAGGAAAAACACTCGGCTCCCTCCCCTCCACCACTATATCCTCCTGGAATTCAAAGGGAGCAACAGCAAGGTACCAAAAACCTCCTTCTAATTCCCAAAGAGGTCCTGAGTGCAATTGGAAGCAAAGGGAAGAAATCAGTGTTTCAGGCTGGAACTGAATTCCCTCTGAGATATTCAATCCAAGAGATTGAAGAGAGCCAGACTCCAAGGACCTGGAGGTTCCTCTCCTGGCCATGCCCACAGCCCTGGATGAAGGACAATCCAACCAGGTAGTGACTGCTGCAGGCAGACAGGAGAACCCTCCACACCAGTGTCCAAGGACCGAGTAATCCCTGGAGGCTTTTGGCTACTGGTGTGAAAGTTCAGCGCTCCAAAGGTGAGGAAATCCCTCCTTCCTTCCTTCCTTCCTTCCTTCCTTCCTTCCTTCCTTCCTTCCTTCCTTCCTTCCTTCCTTCCTTCCTTCCTTCCTTCCTTCCTTCCTTCCTTCCTTCCTTCCTTCCTTCCTTCCTTCCTTCCTTCCTTCCTTCCTTCCTTCCTTCCTTCCTTCCTCTGCCCTTGTCCCTGGGGAATCGTGGGCAGCACAGCCCTCAACAGGTTCGCTTGGCCATGGATGCAGAGTGAATGAGCTGAGAATCCCTCCACATCCACATATCCTGGAGCACTCCGGAAAATGCATTTTTGGTGGCTCGTCAATGGGGACAATGAAAGTTGCCGGCAGCAAGAACTTTGCATGCCCTAAAAACAAGAAATGCATTAGCATCTTTATTACAAATGTAATTGGGTTTTTTTAATTTGTGATTGGGGAAAGGGTCACCAGTTAAAATACACCACTGTAAAATTTGCAATTTAAATTTCATTTCACGCTGGAATGTAGAAACAGTTTACATAAATAGTATCCATTAATCATTAAAAAGAAAGGTTAGATGTAAATTAGGCTGCTATTATTTTTTTTCCTGTGATTATTTATGGGTTGGTGATGAAATTTGTTTTCACAAGGAGGAAGAATTAAGGCTTTTTTTGAAAGCAAAATCACATTCCTACAGAAAGTACAAACTTCAAGCAAGGAAAACAGAGTATTTATTGCTTTGACCCCCAAGGGCAAGCACAGAAACAGAGTTTATTCTTGTTTACCTTTGAGGCAGAAGCCTTTCCTTTCATCCAGTGTAGCACCTCCTGTATTACTTCCACTCAGACTACCAGTTTCTGGCAATCCATTTTTTATATCCCGCTCTCAATTTTGGGAAGGAAAAAAAAACAACAAAAGGAAATATCCAGAGGGTAGAGAGGCTCCTTCATCAGCTGGGGTTGAGTGACTTAAGGGCTCTATGATTAGAAGAGAGTAACAACCAGCATTTTACCCCAGCCTTTCAGGACAGCCTTTTTTAAGGTATCCAGCTCCAGAAGCAGGGATAATCCCTATTTTTTCAGTGCAAATCCCTAAGAACAATCTGCTATTTCGAAGAATAGATCCAGTCAGCAAAGGCACAGGATGTTCTGCATCCCGGGATTCTATGAAAAGATTTACCTTTTTTGTTAGTTCTGAAGGTAAGATGAGAACCTACTGTTACACAATCTATTCTACTGTTCTAGGAAACCTTAGGCCAGTTTAATATTTCATCTCAACATCCTTTCTGCAGAACTGATGGATCAATAAGAAATATTTATCCCTGGCTGAAAGAGAAATCTTAGCAGCTCCTACTAGGGAAAAAAAAGTGTGATCTTCAGATAACATTTATATTCTTTTATATTAACATAACTTCCCTTTTTACAAAGTATAAAGATCTCCAACAGATGCTGTCAGCTGCATTTCCAGGCTTTGGGGGAAAATCTCTCTTCTTTAGTGCTTTGGTTTGCACTAAAATTAAAACTTATACCATAAAAACCTGTAACAAAGACATGGTAAAGGTGGATGATCTGTGACTGAGTTGTGGTCCCATCCCAGATGATTCCCTGAATTAATCCCCACCAAAGAAAGAACTTCCCCAAACTCTCCAAAGAATTTTGAAATAGAATTATAAACACGAAAAAGTGATTGTGGGAGTGACTCAGGATCATGGTCTTTTTCTAATACCCCTTTACTCCCTCATTAATACACAGACTGTGCTTTGGAGTCAAGTCTTTAGAGGCACTTCTCTTTATGTACTATTTGATTTCTTGTGAGGCCTTGGCCTGCAGCTGTAGCATCATTTAATTTATGATGTACTGGAGAGAGCCTGCTAACACTTGAAAAACAACAGAAAAATAACAAATGCTGAAATTAAATAATTCAGTGTTCAAAAAAAAAAAAAAAAAGAAAAGGGGCTTTTGTTGTTTGCAATCTAATAGCTTCAAGGTTCATATTTTATCAGTTCATGAGTGCTCACGGATATGTTCTCAAGATGAACTTCTGCCTCCTGTTTCTAAAGGATTACAATAACACTTTTTTCCAAGCCCGGTGCACTAAACTATTCCCATTTTCATCTCTGTCATTAATTGTCGCCGCTTTCATATGTGTCATTGTATAAATGGTTCAAACCACAGAGGTTTATGAGTGCATCTGCTGAGATCCCCACCGAGACTCCAGAGCACCCAGGGCTTTTTAGAGTGAAGCAATTTAAACACCAGCCTTTGCTAGAGGCTGCATTCAAAATCCACAGTCAAGGCCTTGGCAGAGGAACTTTTTGTTTCCTTTTTGTTATTTCACCTGCATATGAAAACCTACAAGAAGACAGAAAGGCTTCACAACTTCTGTAATCTCATTGCAAATGCAGGCAGAAGGAGTGTTTCAGTTTTAATATATTATTGACTACACCTCTGAGCTGAACTTCTTTCCACTTGTTTTTTTCTCCCCTTCCCCCTTCATTTGAAGTGGAAAATGAGGTCGCACCTTATCCCCAGCCGAATGGAAAAGCACTAATAACTTACCCCATTTACACTGGGTAAGAGTGAATAATCTAATTTCAAACCTCAAGAACAACTGTCAGACTAAACAAGTTTCTGCTGCTACCCCTGAAGGACAAGCAGCAGCCCTTGAACTCCGTGTGCGGCCTTCATTATGGAGCCTTGGCGTAGGCCCAGATGCTGTCTCCTCCAGACACCTCTTAAAAAATGCACGAGGGCCTGGAGAGCACAGCAGGGCAGCAGGAACCTCCAGAATTCCGCCCATTAGCATATTCATTAGGAGCAATCAATAATTGATATGTCGCTTGGACGGAACACACGGGTTAAATTGCGCCTGTGTTAGGACTGTTCCGGAAAGATCCGTGAGCAGGGAGCCCATGGTTTGTGGTGCAGGTTGGAGCTCCAGGCAGGAGCAGAGCTGGACTTTCCACCCTTTATGGGAGCTCCTAAGGCAGAGTAACCCCTGGGGTGGTGTGGGGACACAGGACCCCCACAGTGTGAACCCTGCTGATGGTCACTCCTTGCACCTCCAGGGGCATAATGGGATTAAGAGAAAGAGAATCCAAATAAAGGAAAAAGTTATATTCTGAAAGCTTACAGAACAACCTCCTCTTTGGCTGTTGGAGCCTGTTCCAGCTCTCCTGGTGTTGGGAAGACTCCGCTGCAAACTTCTCTGACAGCAGAACCGTGACACAACGTCCAACACACAGCACTGGAACAGGACCTGTTCCTTTTAGAAGTTCAAACCTGAACCTTCTTATAATTAAATAATAATGCAATATTATAGTGAATATAATACAAAATCATAATTAAATAATGATAATACAAATCTGTTCGAGGTTTATTTTTAAATGACCAATATGACTGCCAAATGGCAAGTGTTAGAAACATTTATTGGAACAAAAAATTTCCCAGCCAGCCTTTCCCTTTCCAAGCACATCATCTCCCTTGTTGCCATCAGGACCGGACGCAGGTCCTTGCTTTTCTCCCTCCCTGCATAGCCATGAGCTGTCAACTACTTAGAGGAGCTAAATTAAAAATAAATGTTCTTTTAATGCGTTTCCCATTCTCCATTAAGCTGTCACACCAAGAGGAGAGGGTAAGAGAACAGCAGATTGCACAGCATTGTGCAGAAGTGGTTGGACACACCATTCTCCAGCAGAACAGGGGAGGGAAAAGATGAGATTAAAATGTCATTGGGAAAATGAGAATTTCCTGCTCTGTATCTGTCACTTCCTTTGTGTTTGTTTCTGTCTCAATCAGATTTAAGTGATGTTCCCTTGAGTTTCCAAATGATATTATTATCACTTCAGAAATATTAAAGGACTGTGACACTCACAACAACAGTGTAAACTACTTTTCAACAAATTCTGCTTTAAAATGTGACATGAAATGTTAATGTATGAGATGGAGAACTCTACAGAAAGATTATGTAACACACTCAGGTTTTTCCTCTGAAAATCCATTTCCATTGAATTATTAGCTTTTCAGAATGAAATATTTCTGAAAGATGATTTAATTTCCCCAAGAGCTATTGGCCTTTGCTTGAAAAGAGCTATTGGGTTCTGTCCCTGATGATTAATTTGGGATGTGATGAATTGCATCAGATGCGGAAGTTGTGCTTTACATATATTAATAATATTCGAATTTAGGCATTTTTACCCATTTCAAAAAATGTTATTACATCTAGAAAATAAGAAGAACACAAGTGCATTATTTAACAACATGATTTATGACAAAAATAAAGAAATTATGAGTCCAGTCCTGAAACTGCTAAGCAGGCTGGGATGTACAATCCCTCTACATTAAAACCTCTACATAGATAAACATTGTAGGCTTGGATGTTGTCTTTTGCTTTTAGGTTTTTATACTCTTCACTTCTTATTAGTAACATGCTTTTAAAAGGTAAAAATATAACTCCAGTCATGACTCCAACCCAAACTGGCTGCTGCAGTGTGGTAAATCATCACACATGGCCAGAACCACAGACCACATCCCAAATTGCTACCTCGACAAACGTCTTCAAATGAGGAAAATTATCATTAATCTCAAAATTCTTTCATTTTCATTTAGCTGTAACTGACAGTGTTTAACACAGATCTTTTACCACAACACATTCACTGCCTGGCCACAAACACTTTCCTAATTAGGTAGGAAACACAAGAAACTTCTCTTAAAAGAATTCAGACAAAAAGTAAAAACATTTCCCAGAGTTTTTCTCTCCATGACTTCTCCAGCACAAATTCCGCCACCTCACTCTCTTGTTCTACCTAACACCCCCTCTGTGTAACAATAAAAAACAGGGATTGATCATTGAATCATAGAATCAATAAAGGTTGGAGAAGACCTTTAAGACAATCAAGTCCAATCATCAACCCAGCACCATGTCCTCGAGTTCATGTCTCTGTTGGTGGTGGAATTATGGCTTCCTGAGTGGACTCATTTTGATAACCAAATGTTGCTTCACACACCCTGGATAGCACAGAATTCCCTTCAGCAATTTCCTCCCTGTAACCACAGCTCCTCCTTCAGCTCACACAGGTATTTATAGATCAGTCACGCATTCAGTTCTGATCTAAAGATGTGGCAGACACTTCACCACACGCCAGGACAAGCTGCTCCCAAGGTAAACCACCCTCATGGGTAAAATCTTGGAACCTACTTTTAGCCTGAAATCATCTGGCTTTACACATGGAGTAAACAAGTAGTAGTCTAAAGAAAGATAATAAATGGAACTTTACTATGTCAAAAAAAGTTATCAGTTACTGACAGATTAAAAAAAAAGAGTCACAAGCACGTGGGTGAGGATGATTTTTGTCTCATTTTCGGGTCAGAGCAGGAGCCCCGGCAGGAGCTCAGGTGCAAACACAAATGCCTCTGAAGGGGCAGCATGTTGCAGAGCCACAGGTTTTTTGCACCAACCCACCTGCAACTAACTTGGGACTTCAGAGATTGTGTCAAATGAGGAGAGTTTGGAGTTACCTTCTTCAGAAACATCTGGAAAGGAAAAGGTTATTACTTTTTTATTACACAATTAACTTCATTTCCAAAAGCTATAACTGTGTATTTTAAAAGTCTTGTTTTATAGCAAAAAGCTACAGGAAGCTGAAGGAAGGTGGGGTTATATGGGATATTGGGAAGGAATTGTTCCCTGGAAGGGTGGGGAGGCCCTGGCACAGGGTGCCCAGAGAAGCTGTGGCTGCCCCATCCCTGGCAGTGCCCAAGGCCAGGTTGGGACTTGGAGCAGCCTGGGACAGTGGAAGGTGTCCCTGCCCAGGGCAGGGGTGGGGCTGGATGGGCTTTAAGGTCCCTTCCAACCCAAATCATTCTGGGGTTCTATAATTTTACAAAACAGAAATTTTTAGACTTTTTCAGGCTTCCAAATGAGTTTTACCCACACACATTTCTACCTCACTTGCAGTACCAAAGGTGCTTCACAGTTCATAAGCTTTACAAAACCCCCAAAATTAAGAAATTGTGTTGATACTACCCAATTCAAACATTTCTGAGCAAAAGAAATCCTTAGCTTGTGGAAAAATAAATTTAATACTAAACTTATATTTTTTCATGGATTTTCCTGACCTATTTCACTTTTTTCAGACACATTAACCTTGAGTGCTTTGGCTGATTCCCAGATTATTTACATACCTGGCCCTTAGCAATGTATAAACCAAATCTGTTGACTGTTCTGTCCATATAGGTTGATCTCCTTTCTATCTGTTATTCTCATTTTCCCAGATAGAGAACTTGGGAATTTTGTCCAGTCATTAAGAGATTTCAAACTCTGATACCACAAAGTAATTTTGTTCTTTGTATGGTTTTTTAAATTTATATTGCAAGCATTTAAAAATACAAATTAGGAAAATGCTCTTGGAATTCAATTTTAAAGCAGTAACTAGAAAAATTATTAAATTAGACCTCTGTAATTTAGTTAATAATCCCACTACATTTCTTTAACATAAACTTGATAGCTGTTTTCCAGTTATATTTTAGTCTCTCTCTCCCCTTGATTAAACATTATGCAGCAACATACAGCAGTGCAAAACTCTGAGTTGTAATGATAATTATAATTCATTAAATATTGATCAAATTAGATCTAAAATTGCTTGGATGTCATTCATTTGCTAAATATGAAATAAAATCCTATAACATGCAAATAACTTAGTAGTTGTGTACATAAGCTAATAAAATGAAAATATGCATAGTAATATTCTCAGTAAGGAAAAAAAGTTTTACTTAAATTAAAACTGTAATTTAACCAAGATGATTATCTCTGCTACTGCCCTTGAAAGGCTGTATTTGACTGCTGTCAGCAGCAGCATCATTCAGAATGCAGAATTATATTCTTTTTTTTTTTCAAATCACATAGAAGTTTCATCTGCACTTTGGAGTTAGTAAGTGCACACCAAATATCTGATTTTTGCAGACAAGAGGGTTACCACGAACATTTCACGTTAAAAAAACTGCCACTTTCAGGTACCAACTCTCACATTTTTAAGCAATCATAGAACCAAAGAGTGGTTTGGGTGGGAAGGACCTGAGAGCCCATCCAGTGCCACCCCTGCCATGGGCAGGGACACCTTCCACTGTCCCAGGCTGCTCCAAGCCCCATCCAGCCTGGCCTTGGGCACTGCCAGGGATGGGGCAGCCACAGCTTCTCTGGGCACCCTGTGCCAGGGCCTCCCCACCCTCACAGGGAAGGATTCCTTCCCAATAAGAATCTTCAAAATTTCTTGGTGCTATTTAGGCTTCTGAGACTTTATAGGGTTGCAGGCACAGCTTAAATGCCTCACACAGGGTCTGCTCTGGCTGCTGTCCTACTCCATTCCCCATTTCACTCACTTCCATCACTGCAGGCACCTGGACAGCACTGGCGTTCCCACGGGATTTTCCAACCAGTGAGAGCCTCCCAGCAGGACTCCCCAGGAAAGCACAGCCATCCCCACCGTGCCATTTGGGCCAGGCAGGTGCAGGAGGCTGTTGCTGCTTTCTGCTCACTGCTTTTACCCTTATTTGTAACTGCACTTATTCAGGGACGTGCAGCACGTTCAACTTCATGTGTGGGAGAGGATCCCTTGAGCATTTGATGATGCCTTTGCCTTCCTGCACTCCTGGGATGCTCAGAGAGGGCACAAGACCCTGAATAGCCCAAACCCAGACCCTTCACCTTCACATTTCCATCACAGGCAGTTCAAATCCATGTTCCCTGTGAGCCTACGTGGGCTTTCAGTCAGGGCCATTGCTCTGCCTGGCATCAGCACAGGTCACCCTTCCCCTGGTCTCCACAGCATCCCAGCAGGCAGGGAGCCTGCTCTCCAGCCCTGCATGGAAGGACAAGGTGTCTAAGAGCATTTGGAAAGGAGCTTGATATATGAAAGCCCTTAAATGTCCCTGAAAAGTCCTGCTGGCCTTTTTGCTCCAGCCAAGCTCAGTTATTTTGGCCTTGGTTAACAGAGTTTTGAATTCACTCATAACCCTAAGAAAATGCACCACAAACAATCCAAAATATGGGTTGTTTCAGTCTGCTTTTTCACCCCGAGTGAAGTGTGAGGTTTAAAGGAAAAGCAGCTGTTGGATGTCAAAGGGAGTCAGGGATGTTTTGCCTGCACCTGGTGCAGGGAGAGTTGGGACCTCACCAAAAATGCTGTAGAGATTTCATTTCCATGGCAAGTTATCCAAAAGAGGGGCATGCCAAAGAATGATTGCTAGCTTTGTCAGGCTGAGGGAGTCCTGAGGAATGACAGCACTGCAGGAAGGAGGGGGAACCCAGGGAGCAGAGGGACTGGCAGGGCTGAGCAGCAGCCATAGGGAACACCAATAGTAGGAAAGGTGAGTAATCCATACACAGATGTGGCAAGTGAAACAATTTTGTAAGAGACAGAAGCTGGATAGTGGAAACAACAAGCACACACAGTTACAGAGAGCTGCTGAGAGCAAAATGAACCATTATTTGGCCAAAGAGCAGCTCTGGTGAGATCTTTCTGGCAGCCTACAGCTCTTGAAACTCAATGATTTCCTACATTTTCCTTGTGTTTCATCAAGAAACCTGTAAAGAATCATTAATTCTTGTCAGCATCTCTGTGTGTGCAGCAGAGCACAAACTGACTGACAAGATCCACAAACCTTCCACATCTGGAGACAAACCTGAGCATCCACAATCAATTTTAACTGTTCTGTTAATAGTCAATACCAGGGGGAGGAATAAGAGGACAGCAAAAAAGGAATGTTTGCATGAGAAATTATTGTAACTAGCTGAATCAATTGTTTCTATCACAAACTTTCTCAGAGATGTGACTCTCTCAAACTTGACAGATCTACCTTGAGCAAGCCAGAGGAGTCAGAGGGTAACAGCAACACAGAGGCACCAGACCTGACATCTGTCCAGCAAGACTGGTTTACTTTTTAGACAGAAGTTTATATGAACAAGCAGCAATCTGACCTGTGTTTCAGAACAATAGTTTATAACAACAGAAAAAGGAGGATTCATTCTCCCTGAGCAAGGTAACTTCTGGGAGTTAACACACCTCAGCACTTATGGGCTGCTGCTCCTTTGGCAAAGCAGAGAGCAAAGCCATTGATGCTCAAAAGTTTGCTACAGTTAGATCAATGAATACCCTGAAGGAGAGGGATATCAGTCCTTGTGCAGCAGGGTTCACTCACTTGGAGGCAAAGCAGCATAAATAATTACTGACTCTGTCGGCTACGAGGTCCTCAAAGTGGCTGAGAAAGAGTGAGAGGCTAAGAAAGGGTAACTGAGAGGAAATGTGAGTTACACCAGTCAAAATCTAGTACTTGTTCTAAAGAAAAAAGTTTGCAGAAAGCCTACAAATCCAGAGGAAATATCTCTGATTTGGAATTCATATCGGGAGCATTGCCTTAAACGAGCCCCTCTCCCCAATGCCAAGCACAGGCTCTGCCCTAACTTACGGACGTTTGGTTCATACCCTAAAAGTGAGGATTTCAACTCAAAAAAGGCTCTCCCTCACTCTTTGGGAGGCGTTGGTGCCTCCCTCGGGACACTCTATGGGAATAAAAGGAAGTTTGGAGGTCCATCCATCATGATTGGCAGCGTGGCAGACAGGCATTTTTATGTCGAGTTAAATTTTCACAACCCCGTTGTATTTCTTTCCTCCCTCTGTGACATAATGATACCCATAAAAACTTGGATAGAAAGATTATCTAGAATTATTACAGAAAAATATAATTTAAGGAAAAACTTGAGTACTAGCAATATGTAGCAACTGTTGTAATGAAAACAAGATGTTTTCCCTGACTGCCAATCAATTTCTTAATATTAATTATTTTTCCACATTCTTATTAATTTCATAAATCACATCTTGGATGTAACTGCTTAGAAGTATTTGGATTTATGTCATAATGTCCTAAAAGCTGTAGCTGGAGTCACTATAACAAAATATACCTTGATGAACCATTAAATTTAATTTTATTGTTCACATATAAATAGCAGATTATCACTGCAAATAAATAGTGGGTTGTTAATAAATTCAAGACTGCAGCTTGTCTTTGTTCTTACACATTAGAGTTGCTGGGCAGTTATTTTTGAGTTTAATTATACACAATGGAAAATAGGATGCCTGACAGAAATTAAACTTCATTAAATAAAATTATTTTAGTAGGCTGAGTTACAGGGTTTAATTCTTATTTACACCATGGTCTGTTCATACTACACTGGCAATACATATAATAAGTTGTATATCAGACCCTCAAATGCTGTGTAAATCATACACAAACTGGAGGCCTGTTTGATGAGGGTTAAATCATAATTCAACATTAGATTGCAGAAACTGAAAATCTCATTTGTGTTAAAAAGCCTTCAGACAATACAGGGTCGGGCAATGGCTTGGAATCAGGGACATTATAATATTCTGTATTGGGAAAATGGACAAAAGACAACAGCTTCAGCTGCAGGCTGCAATTAAGGAAAGATCCCATCTTTACCAGCCTTGTTTAAGCAAATGAAGCAGCAAATTCTGTGAAAGAAATATTGGCATCATCAGTACAAAAGCAAACATTTTCCATCAAAACCAAGGCCAGTTTCTGCTACCCAAACTCTCCTGTAAAACAGCTCATCCCTCTCCTGGTGCTGGTGGTCCCAGGCCACCCCCTGCCCACGTGGCCCCAGGAAGAACCAAAGCCTCTGAATTTGAGACTGAAACAGAGATTTGGTCTTAGAACCTGGCCAGGCTGAGACAGGGAGGCTGGCACCAGTTTTAGCCCACAAAGTGGAAAGTTCTAGGAGCAGCTTAGAGCAAGGCTGGGTTCAATTTCCCCAAGTGCCTTGCATGTTTGGGAGCTGAGTGAGGGTGTACCATCGATGCACATAATTTAGCTGATGGATCAATGTGACACACAGATGGAGGAGTCCTCACTGCATGCCAGTAAGGAAAGAAAGCCTGCTAATAAATTTGCATCCTAGGAATAATATTCCTTTTAATTTCCATGTTACTTTGAAACTATATGAAAAAATCCTCTATTCAAACTCCAGAATCCTCTTTTATATATGGAAACCTATTCAAAGATTATAGCTTAGCTTTTATAGAGTTATTAGCCGTGCGGGCATTGATTTTTTAGGATTTTTTTTCAAGTGATCTTATGAAAAAGATAATAACTATAATAACTATTTAGGTCACCAAGTCTACTTCTGCCTGTCTACAAAACTCCATACCCTGAAATATTTTCAAATGTATTCGTATCTGTATGTGCTCAACCTACTCCAATATTTATTTTAGGATCTTAAATGCTGCTAATGGCGTAATAAATGCTACACAATTTTCTGTTACTTCCTTTATTGCTAGACAAGAGAGAAAAATAAAGAAGCCTCAGCGAAGAAACCTTTTTTTAAAGGTCACCTTTATTATAGCAGAGATTATCTCCCCAGGTTATCAATGTTCAACATCACTGTTTTGATTAAACATCATTCTAACATGCCATGACTATAAAACAACCTTTCCCCAGCCATCTTTCTGTGGGTAATAGACAGAAATTCTTAAATATAATTAATGGTTGGGTATAACCATCTGTTTTATGGGGATTTTCCAAAGCCACAGCACTGTGACACCGAGGTTGATACATGGGTGCCAGTGATGCTCACTAATCATTTATGTCCTGGGAAAGTGGTGTTTTCTGTTTTTCATTCACTGCAGCCTGAGAGTCTAATGGCAGACAGGTAATCTAACACCCATTAAATGTGTAAATTATGTAGTCATTTACAGACAGGAAACAGTAGACAAATCTGTTAAGCACTTTGCTAAGACCATCATTTGAAAACCACGACATTATCAAACCTTTCCACAGCTAATGTGTTCAAACCCAGCACTGTAAATTTGTTAATGCTGTCAAATCCAGTTTATTCCACACTGCTTTATCTGTCAGGGGCAAATGTTTACATTATCACTCCTTCTGAGGCATCCCTTTATGTTGCCCTTGTAGAAGAGAACAGAAATATCAAAGATTTTAGCACTTTTCAAAAGAAGAAGACGAAAAAAAACAATGAACAGATTTTCAGTTTTGCTCTCCATTAGCGAGTTGGTTTTGAATTCTGACAAAGGATGGCTCAGTGATTTAAATAACATTTCAATCATTAATCACTCAAAATTATGGCTAAGAGAGTTGAGAGTCACAGGAGAAAGAATCAGGCTGTAGCTGAAGCAGCTCCACAATTAAGTAAAACACTCATTTGTCAAGGGGAGCATTTGGAGGACTGTTAGTGCCTCCGTTTTTATAGATGTTTCTCCAAGCCATTGTTTTAAATTTATACCTAGATGAATTTAGGTTTATAATCCCTATGTAAGCCGGACAAATACAAGAATGTTTAAAATCCAGTTCTTCAAATTTTGCTACATTTCCAGTGACCTTGAAAAATCTGAAGGGGTGAGCATTCCTTCCAGTGTATCCCTGCAAGTTAGAATTAAAATTGGAATAAAAAAGTAGTTCTCTGATTCTGATACAGGGCCTTGAGAGACAGAAAAAGATAATTCTGTGCCAAAACTGTGACTCCAGTCAGCTTGGACCTCTCTAACCTGGCCAGATTTGTCTGTGCAATGATCCCCAAGTTGTTAAGTGCCAGCTCTGCTCCTTCCTCCTCACTGACCACACAGGCTATGGCCTAGTAGGTTATAATTTTCTCATTTAACTAAAATCCAGCATTTTCCATCTGCTCAGATCAGCACCTGAGATCACATCCCTTAGAGTAGCTAAAGCAAATTCCCACTATCTGATATTTCCAGCACAAACTTCACAAATACATCGGTGGTGACCCTGCAATCCTGTTGTCTGCAAGACTGTTCCAACATTTTACAGTCATCACCAACATCCATAAAAAACTGACCTGATGAGCTCCTAGTCTCCACTTGACTTGAGTCCACTTGTGAAATTAAGAGTTTAGGTGCAGCTTCTGCATCAGGAGTTTATCCAAGAATTTCCAGTGCTGCCACAGTGAATGAGATTTTTGTCTTATTTATGTGTGGGATTTTCTGGGGGGTAGAAATTTTCTTACTTTTCACTGGAAGGGAATAGAAGCAAGCAAATGCAGTTTCAGAACTGAATTTGGACCAGAATACAGATTTCCCTGGGGATACTCACATCAGAGGCTTTCCTTCCCAGCTAAGTGTCCTCTTTTGATCAAGATGTTGCGCTTCTGGTGCAAAAATGGTGCCAATTTGTTTTAGCTCCTTGCTGTTAACTGCATTAAAGGAACGTGTGCACCCATAAATAAACAGCACTCCCTGCAAGAAGTGAGCCTGAGCTGCTGGAAGTGTCACCCATGAGGTAACCTTGAGCTAAGCACAGCATTTGGGATGCAATGAGCCTTCCACAAGAAGTGGCTCCTAATGGACATGACTTTCTCTACTGACCAAGGACTCTTGAGATGATCAGACACCCTCAGTGCATTTTAGATAGCCTATAAATCACTGTTGTTGACACACTGGGTCCTGACATGAGCTTCTTTCTCAAAATGATCTCCAAAGTTTATTACAAACCCGATGTTCTTCCTCGTTTCTTGCCATTTGAAAGCAACTGATATAAAAACAGTTGCTAACAACTGACTAAACCTGTGAAGATCATCCTTGTTGGCTGTCTAATAAACAGGATCCCTGGCAGATGCACTTGAAAAGCAAAGCAACTCTCCCTCATTAACCTGCACAGAAAGCATTCTCCAGGACAACAGAAGCTATGGCATTAGTGGGCAATTAAAACCCTCAGATAGGTTTCATACCACATTCCAAGCACGTGCCAATATTTAAGCATCTGCCAGACAGCAGGTGGTTTGTAAATCATTATCTTTTCAAATTATGTTGCTAATGGCATGTGTGAAATGACTGAAAAATGACATGTTTCCTCCTCTCTGTCATTAAAATCAACCAAATTGCTGCAGTGCATTATCTGAAGCTTGAGAAGTATAAAAGCACTGGCAAGTCTGGGTTTCCCATTTTTCACCCTGCTCCTTTAATGATGGACCATACTCTGGGATATTTGACTTCTGTGACTCCCTTCTACCAGGAATAACTAAAGACAATCAAAGGCATCATCATCAACTCGTTCCCAAATGGAACAGAGCTTGTTAATTAGGAACAATCAGCTAATTCTTCAAAGAGCATTGACAGATAGCATGGTCTGGGTATAAAAACAGTGAAGAATTCCTGTAAGAATATAGGGACATAGCTGGAAAAACAAATGACATTGAGGGAGAGAATTTGGGAGTGAAGTTGAGCCCAGGGAGGAAGGAGGGGTGGGAGGAAGGGGTTTTAACATTACCCCTACTTGGATTTGATATAATTTCTCCAAGTCAGGTCTGTCTTGCCCATGACAGGAATTGCTGAGTGATCTCTGCCTGTCCCTATCCCAACCCACGAGCCTTTCATTACATTTCCTTCCCCCTGCCCAGCTGAAGAGGGGAGTGATGGAGGGGCTTTGCTGAGCACTGGGCCTCCAGCTGGGCTCAACCACACCAAGACAGAGAAATCCCTTGAGGTTTTTGTTCACTCTCCAGTGCAGAGTTCCCAGTGAGTGCACCATGAGGAATTCAGTTTCTTCCCTGGAAGCTTGGCACAGACAACTTGTGGTGAGCAAACACAGAATCAGAGAACGGTCTGGGTGGGAAAGGACATAAAAACCACCCTGTTCCACCCCCTGCCATGGGCAGGGACACCTTCACTTGCCCAGGTTGTTCAGATTCCCATCCAACAACTGAATCTTCTGAGGACAAACCCTTTCACAAGCCCTTGGGTTGGCTGCTGACCATGGCAGTGCTGGCTTTACTTTTCTAAACAACTCTCCTACCACAGCCTGCCGGGGTATATGGGCAGAAAGCAGAAGGGACAGACCCAGATCTGTCCTGTTCCTCCTCATCCAGAAGAAAACCATTTACCACAGAATCATAAAGTAGCCCAGGTCAGAAGGGACCTCAGAGCTCGTGTAGTTCCAGCCATGGCATAGATGTCCTGGATGGAACCAGCTGCTCACTCAGAGGGAAAGGTCAATCTGTGCCTTACCCAGGGAGCACCATGCTTGGAAATGTGCTTTATGTCCTCAGTAAACAGAGAGACAAAGGGAGAAACCTACAGCCCTATAGCACCACCTCATCAGGAGATAACCTGCAAACAAGGGATGTTTAAATACGTGGCTTTCAGATCCCCTCTATTACAAATAACTGGCAGAAAGGATGCAGGGATCCTAAAATCAGACAGTCAGAGTTAAGAATTTGGAGACCTGACTTGCTTTGGGCTGGAAAAGTTTTTTGAAATAAATTAAGCAAGACAGTTGTTTTTCTTTTATTTTCTTTTTTTTTTTCTGTGCTAATTTCAAATAATTTCTATTAAATGAACAGTTGCTTCCAAAATTCACACTGTTCTTGGATCCTGAGTATTCTAGGTGATTGGAGACTTCCAGATATTTTACATCAAGATAACTGCCAGTTAAAATGATGGATGAGCAACGGGAAAGGGTTCATAAGTACTGGAGGAGAGCTGTTATGTGCTTTAGCTCAGTAGCCTTCTAGCACAGCCAATAAAGACAAAACAATGAGGGAGATTTACTATAGAAAGGAGCTGTAAACAAGGCACCAGTCAGTGAAAAACTCTGCTGCACTGCAGACACAAACCCAAGTACCACACAACTCAGGGACATTTCGATTTTGCTACCTAAAACAAACACATAAAAATCACAGCCCGTTCACGCTGTATTTTTTTTTTTCATTTTAGAGAGGATTGGTACATTGGAAAAGCCTTGCAGTTTCTAAGGACTCCACACAGATCTCACACTGTGGAATTAAAATACCATGGCACCATCAGTGATTACCTTTATATTTTGTCTGTGTCCATCCTTTAGTGCCTTTTCCATACTACCTGGTAGCATCAAAAGATCTGGTCCATTTACTTTAATCAAAAGTTCCCCACAAATACCTCTCGTTAGTGTTTGGTCTGAATGAGGCACCTCATCCAAATCTCCAGTGACGCCACTAAACACAGCCCAGCCAGCTGAAAGGCAAAGAGCAGCAAACCCACAGAATTGGTATCATAAATCACACAGAATGGGTTTTCTCTTAAATATTTCCAGCTTCATTAATTAAGGGAGCATTACCAAGCTTGTTGAAGTCTTCAGTGAGTTTCAGAGTCATGTGAGCAGTTCTCAGGTCACCTGCACCACTGTGCATATTGAATTATTTACCTGGAACACACAAAGCAGCTCAATATCACAAGTGACCCATTTAAGAGGTTTCTGCAATGCTTGGATTGAAATTTTCTGACTATAAAGTCAAGTTAATTGCTACTAAAACCTTCTGAATTGTTCTCTTCACGATTGTATAGCAAGGGAGGTTGGGTGGCCAATTCAGGTTTTGCTGCTTAAGCAAAACAAGAATGTGCAAATGGCAGATTTGGGTTATTTCTAAACAGCCTTTCCCACGAGGGCTCAGATGGATATGGAGATGGACAGGGTGGAGCATGGTGAGCAGTATATGCCCAGCTGCCTCCAAGCATGGAAAAAATCCATCTTAACCATGTGCATATGATCCATACCAACAGGGGCCACAATCCTTTCAAATCCCATAAACTAAAAAAATAAATAAATTTTGTTTTTTAAAATTGGAAATGTTACTGGAAAATTGAAAATAGAAATCCTTTGCAGGTCACTAATATATCAAATATTTGCATGTTAGTTACAGCCTGATCAGGCAGTCTCTTCTTCATTTCTGCTGTGTGCAAAATTAACTTTAATTTCCTATTTAGGGCTGTAATTTATTCTTGATTACATTAAGGAACTGTCCTTCACAGCTAATGACAAATACAAATATGCAGTTTAGAATATACATCTTAGACAAAATATTTAAAAATTATTAAGAACTTTTGAGTCCAGAAAGACTCCCTTAAAAAAATGACGTTTGCAGAAAACCCTTCAAAAGACAAGAAGCTAAAGGCCACATTTTTAATGGCATTTACCCTACTAAAGATATGGAGAGATCTGAGGGCAGGAACCTGTTAAGGTTTTCTAAATTTGCATTGTTATTCATGGAAGCACTTGTGGAATATTCTCCTCCGTCATGTTTGGAAATGTAATTCCAGCTCCTCATTTGCTCAGGGTTTCTGAACTGGGCACCTGCTGTGAGGAAGGCTCATAAAGCAGTTTGAAAGGTATTTACAGAGAATAAAATGCATAAATGCTCTAACAAGTACACCAAGATTGTTATTTCATCTGAAATCCCTTTTGGCATTGAAATTTTACCAACACTCTCAAATTTCTGCACGTGTAAGAGGGAAGGGGATTAGTAAGATTTTCCTATTCACCACTACAGCAAGTCAGAATCCGTGGTTGTTGAGTGATTAATTTGCTCCAACTAATGACCCTGTTGCTCTTCTTTCTGCCTACAACCTTCCCTCCTCTCCATCTGAAATTTTCATACTAAAAAGAGCTCAGGAATAATTCACCAATGACCAGACCCACTCCAAAGTCAGATGGTTTTTGTGAAGCAGGAGGCAGAAGAGGTGCAAGAAGCAGAGAGTTGTGTGCAGGGCATTAAATCTCATTCCACAGGAGCAGTGCTGTCCATCTCCATCATCCTGCACTCACCTCACTTGCCAAATTCTTCCTCCAAGGTCATGACCTTTGGAGATGACACCTTGCCTCTGAAACTTTAGTCTTGTGCTCATTTTGCCAGAGTTCAGCCTAAATGCTCTCTGACACTCATCCTAGGCACGGTTTTAAGATGGGCATGACCCAGATGAAATAGAAAGACTGAAAACATATTTTTTCTCTGAATTAGAGCAGAGTTTGGTCCTTGTGCTGCAGAAGGTATCAAGTCTCAAGAAAACAATTCATAGGATAATGTATCAAGCCTTGGAGACTGATGAGGTCTCAACACCAAACTAACCTTAGAGAAATTCAAATTTTGAAATTAAAAAAACCCCTTAGATTTAAATAAATTATTAAGGTTTATAGTCAATAACTGAACTTGAAGGCAAGTCTGCAACCTCACTTTGAAACTGGATTTCATTTTGCAAATGGAACTGTTGAAGAATAACTTTTATGTGCCTGATGTTGATCATCTTTAATACTGTACATTAACTGCAGATGGGCTAATAGAATAATTATTTTATTTATAATTAAAAACACTGTTAGGGAGCAATAGTGAAAGACTATACAAATAACTTCATCATGCAATGAGAAAATAACTGAAAAGCAGTTCAATAGATGGTGATGCAGTTCATAAACAGAGTAAGTGGCAGATCTGGCCACTCTGTGTGAAATAAAACCTTCTGAGGAGAGGTACAGAAAGAAAAAGAGAGATTTTAAACTTTCACTTTTTAATAGAAAGACAGCTTGTCTCAAAATCACCAGTGGCTGGAAGGAATGGTTATACAAGTGAATGGGAGCCTAATTATATACCACAGGTAGTAAATGTAATGTTATGTTTCAATGATTTTATGGATAAGAAGCTCATTTGTGTGCTATTTCCAATAGGAGTTTTATGACTAGCACTAATAAATAAACGAAACTATGTTTTGATTTTTAACAAAATGCAGGTTCTTATCCCAGCAGTTTATCTCAGTTAAAACACTGTCTTGTATCCAGGGACAAGGCTATGGCCAAGCTTAAAAAGCAAATTAAGTTCTATTAATCCTGCTCACCTTTGCATAAATACACACTGTATTCTTTAACTGCTTACCACCACTATCATCCCTTCCCATAAAGTTAATTGGCAATAAACTTGCCATGATGATAGTAAGATTAAAAAAAAAAAAAAAGAAGAAAAGGAAAAAAGAAAGAAAAAAAGGCTCCCAATGGTTTTTGCAGGAGTCACCTTTCCCTTGCAGGCAGCAAACTGTGATTACCATACGACAGATCACAGCATGACACCTTCTTTTTAATTTCCTTCCCATGACGAAAGTTTCTGCCCTTTCCTTTACCTCCAAGTCAGCCTCTTATGCTGCATAAATCAGTACAGCAACATTAGCTCTGACAGAGCTAAGCCACTTTGCCACAACTGATGATACAACCCCTTGTCTGCACACCCAATTAAATATTCATTAAAGACGAGCAAACAAACAAAATTTCGTGCCAGCAGAGGATTTGGAAACCTCTGCAGCGTTATTATTGCCCCTGTAAGTCAGGACATTACAGAGGAAGGGCTGGAGGTTGCAAGGAGTGAATTGTGCTGGAGGAAGGGAGTGATCCTAAATCTCTGTGCCCAAAGCTCTCAAAATATTCTCCTACTCAGAGGTGTAAATCCTACAGGGGTGGATCAATGTGCTGCCTTTTATTGACCCCTCACTTCTGCCCTGGTTCATACCAGTCCATGAGGATGTGGATTTATCACGTTTTACAGTGGTGATGAGCTCCCAAGCATGCAATCCATCCGTGGAGAGACAGCCGGGACCAGGAGGGATTTTACACTGCCTGTAGTTATTTCCAGATCTATGAACTGATTCTGTAGTTTTAAAACAGGGAGGAGAAAGGTTCTGTAAAACCAGAATGGACCAGGACTGAGAGAGGATAAAGTTACTCCATAATTCAGCTCATCAAATTTTGGGACTAAAAAGCTCTCAAATCAACATTTTAAAAGCAGAATCTCCTTGAAATGGGAAAAAATGTGGGGAGGAGAATCAAAGGATTATAAAAATCCTCTTTCCTGCTTGCTAACTCCACAGACCTGAGTGGTTCTCAGCCCATAACTGTTGTAGGAGCTAATGAGCTTAATGTCCCAGCTAAATTCATCAGAGATATTTGCAGCTCGCCCCCAGGGTGGGCAATTTACAGCACAAAGTCTTGAACACATCGTTGTCACCTGCTCTGGTACAAATATCATAAAGCCTGGGGTGATGGATGACTCCTTCCTTTTGCTGATAAAGGGAACTGCCTTCTCCATAGGCTCAAGGTTAAAAATACAGATTTTCTACCTGTTAAAATATGTTTCAAACTTTCGTGGGACAGATTCAGAGGTTATTTATTTACTTGGCTACAAAGATAGCAGAAGGTGAACAGAGCTTGCACCGATTTTCAGTTTGAACCATGTGGAAGGTGATTTGTTAAAACATGGCTATCTTCAGATTACAAGCAGCAATCAAATTTGCATTTTTAGGTTTCCATTTCCCCAGGGTATAATCTGGATTTTTGGATGTATTCTGATTGGCATTGAGCTCAGTAAGTGAAGGGCTTGCTTGGGTCTAGCTTTGATAACAGCCTCAGGTCAGCTTTCCCACTTGCACCCAAAAAGTGCTGATAAAGTTTTGTCCCTAAAACAGATTTTCAGACATACCTCAGAATCGATTGTGTCTTTATTTGGGCAGTGAGATAAATAAAGACACAGGTCTGGGCTAGCTGAAGACATGAACAAGAAAGAGGTTTATTTCTCCATAGTTTATGTTACTGCTCTCACTGGTCACACTTACCTTCTTTCCTATATCCTGAAATTCACATGCAAGTGCAGAAATACATTTTTGACAGGTTTTATTCCTGTGATTCCTACAAGATAGTGGGCCCAGCTGCCTAAAATTCCAGGTGCTAAAGAATTTACTATTGCACAAGTGGGAAGTGGATTGTCCTTTTTTTTTTTTTTCATAAAAGGATATTTCATTTCTTACACAAAGCAGCTAGGATCAAGAAACCCTTCCCAATGTAAAACTCACAGACATTTGGCTTATTTTCTTCTGGAATTAAGGATTCTGAATGGAGAAGATAAAGCTCCAGGGAGATCTGATTGTGGTCTTCCTAAGGGAAGCTTATGAAAAAAGAAGGAAAGCGACTCTTGACATGGGCAGAATAGAAGAGGGAACAGTTTTAACCTGAAAATATGAGAGATTAAGGTTAGTTATTGGGGGAATAAAATGTTCCCTGTGAAGAAAATTGTTCTTGGGGTTCCTGAACAGGGAATTTTGGCAGCTCAGTAAGGTTTTTTGCAGATGCAGGAAACCTGAGCTGAGATTTTAGTTGATCACAAAATTTCATGAGGACCTGGAGTGACAGGACAAGGAGTAATGGGGACAAATTGAAAGAAGGGAGATTTAGGTTGGTTATTAGGAATCAATTCTTCCCTGTGAGGTGGGGAGGCCCTGGCACAGGGTGCCCAGAGAAGCTGTGGCTGCCCCATCCCTGGCAGTGCCCAAGGCCAGGTTGGATGGGGCTTGGAGCAACCTGGGACAGTGGGAGGTGTCCCTGCCCATGGGGTGGCACTGGATGGGCTTTAATGTCCCTCCCAACCCATTCTGGGATTCTATGATTCTGTTTAACCACAGTGCTGAGAAACTTTTCCCCTTTTCAATATCCACCATCTGCCGTGAAAAAAACCCCATCTTCCCAACACTGGCAATTTACAAGTGATAGCACAGCTCAAATATCCTTCACAGACAACTTAAGGATGTGAATAAGATGAATATCCCAGTTCATACCAGAAAGCAATTAGATGGAATTCATTTGAATATATTCCATATCTTCCCTAATACCTTGAAAACGTCAAAATATAAAAATGACATTGTGGGAGCCTCCGCTGATGGAGGGTAAAGCTGAAATGTAATCCACAAGTATAAAGAATAGATAAGAAACTATTTGAATCAGCCAGCAAATAGTTACAATTAGGAAAGGAATTGCTTTTTGTAGAAAAAAGGAACCCAGGATGAATCACCACTAAATGTGTATTTTTAGTGAACAAAGATAGGAACGTGGTTGAGAAATGTGTATGTGAAATGTATTTGTGTCAGGAATTTAGGGCTGCAATGTTCCAGATCGCAGGTAGAAAGGAAACACAGACCCCAGAGGAAAAGAAAAGAACTACTAAAACTCAGGAAAGTTCTCAGAAGGTGGGTAGCATTATTTCAACTCTTAATGCCACGATGCATATTAAATCTTGTTTGCTATGATTAATTGCTTGGTGGTTTTTAATACTGTTCCATGGAGTACAGAGGACACCTCAGCTGCAGTGCAGGTGACACAGCAGGACCTCAGAACATCTGCCTGGATATAAAGACATCCCTTGATTTCCAGCAGATTGTCTCTAGGCCATTGGTTTTAACACTGTTCTATTGAGAAGACAGTTATGGCAAAGACTTTTATGGGAAGCTTCTACAATAAAAAGTTAATAAGAAGAAACCTGCAGGATGGTGCTCCTTTGAAAAAAAATGCAAATGAAGGAGATTTGCAGACCTAAACCCCCCATTTTCTATAAACTGCCCATTACTGGAAACTATTTACCAGGTTAACCAACAATTCTTGTCTGCTGAGACTTCAGTAAAGTTGGCCTCAATCTGTTCCTAGAAATGAGAACAAAGCACATTTAGGGTTACAAGGAAAGCTTTAAAAATCCTGTTTTGTACAAATAAGCTTTTCTGCTCTTGACTGTAGCTTTTGTTTTGAAATTTCACAGGTTACAGGGAGGAAGGGAGGATGGACAGTCCTGATGGATCACTGGATCTGCACTGGTCCCAGAAGCCTGGGATCTGCTGGGATCTGCTGGATCCCAGCCTGGCTGGCACCAACAAAGGGTGTCCATGAGGTGCTCCAGGACAATATGCAGTTCTCATGTGATGAGATAAATGATACCAAACAGAAGTCTCACGTGTGACATGAGACATCAGCGCTCTGCCTGGTTGTTGCATCCCCTGTAGACACCTTTCAGTCTGGCAGGGAGCAATTCACCCCTGCACAATTCACCCCTTCACAGCACTTTTCCATGGGAGTTTTTAAACTCCCTCCTCAAGCCCAGCACAAATCTCAAGCCTGTCTTTAGGGAAGCTGGTGCCTCTGAGTTATTTTCCACTGCTCATTATGTATTCTGTGCCTGTAGCATCTAAAGCTCTAAAGCTCATCATTGTCAGTAAAAGTCTCATGCATGTAAACAAGGACTGAACTTGCCTGTTATTTAAGAACAGAGCTCAAGTCTCTGTTTTGATCCAAGCCCATGCTGCTCTTACAATTTCTGAAGGTTAAGACACGTCTGGGGTTTTTTGGGTTTTTTTTGAAAAACAAAAAGGTGACACACACAAAATCTGACGGCAGTCTGGTCTCCAAATCAGCACTTTAATTCAACTGTTATTTTGTAAATGTCCTACTCATGCCATGATACACAATAATGTTCTTGCATAACAAATAGCAGGGCATTTACAAAGGAAAATACTAAAGTGAAAAAGCAAATTGCCAAAGGAAAAAAAAACAAAACCCAAGCAAACAAAACAAGAAAGCCAAGTAACACCACTACATTTCTGCAGCTGCTCCTACTCCTTTCACTCAAGCTGAAATCCATCTGAGGCTCACACAGACCATTAAAACTTGAAGTTTCAAATGAGGCTTGCAGTGTAAATTTGAGGTGAAGTGTCTGGAAGAGGACTGTGCTCCTCCTCCTTCTCCCAGCAGCTCCTCAGTGCTAGAAAACACGGGATGGACCAAATCCAGAGGAAACAAACTGTACAAGTGTGGCCTCCTCTGTCCTTTCCATGGAGGCCACATCCCCACCTGAGTGCAGCATTGTCCCAGTTTGGAAGAGTGGAAAGTGAAAACTATTTACCATTCCTGAGGGCATTTCACAAGTAAGGATGGAAGAAGCCAGTCCCAAATTTCCTGCACAAAATCACACTTCAGGAGCAGAACTGCAAATTTCTGGCTGGTGGAGTGGCTCTAACATGGGAGTACATTCAGGAATGCTGCATTTCACTGGCACTTGGAGATGGGATCTGCCTCTCTGAAGCATTAGCTATGGAAAGACACACATAGCTTTACTCAGCTCCAAATTCAATAACTAAGTCCAGTTCATATAAACATCTTAAATTTCAGCTGTAATCAGATTTTTAATCCTGCCTGTAAACAGAATTCCAGCAGCACAAGTGAAAATACCCCAACACATCATTCAGGAGTATAATATGAAATTATTGTTTACATTTCAAGATAGGTGAGAGGAACAGCCCTGCAGACCCCCAGGGCCAGGCCCTGCAGCTGAGATTCCCCTGCAGTTGTGCCCCCATGATACACAATTTAAATCATAGACTGAATCCAGGATTAAGCACATTATTGTATTAATCAATATTTCACATTTCCCTAGCAGTTCTCAGCATCTTACACAGCTGGGATCAAACTGTAAGTACTTAAGTCTTGCAGCACTGATGAAATGGCTTTCCAGTTAATATATTCACAAGGCAGGTGGCTTCAGGGTTTAAAAAAAAAATTAAAAAAATTAAAAAAAAGGTCACCTACATCTTTTCTACATTAATCCATGACTGAGCTTAGAAGAAATTACTTGGTCATCAAGGTTAAAAGTAGATGTGTTCAAATGAACTGAAAGCAAACTTCCCAGTGTAGAATTAATTATAGCAAGCGTGTGAACAGCTAATAAAAACGGGATTTTTTTATGTCTTTGTTATAAAATGTCTTCATGCCATAATTAGGAGTCTACTCTGCAACTGCAGGAGCAGAGTCATTGCTTTGCTCCAGCAGAGCTACTGACATTCCTTTACCAGGAAAAGCACAGTTACAATTAAGTATCTGGTGAGGAAATGGGAAGAAAATAGAAAATCTGATTTCTTTTTTTTTTTTTTTTTCCTGAGTGATTACTCAGAGCCAAGAAGGCTGAGAAACCTTAAACCACAAAGTTTAAGCACAGACATGAAGCACAGCCTAGTATCCAGTTTCCCACAGGGTCAGCTCATCTTGGAGTTAAGGGAAATTTCTGCACTTCTCTCACTATGGACATGAGTTAAATACATCCTTAAGTATCAGACACTGGGCTTAGGTGACTGACTAGATCCTTCCTAAAGAAAGGAAGAGTCCAGAATTCAGAGGATCCAGCAAAAGTGACACCACCCATGGTTCTGCAGGAACTTGGATATTCTTAAGGGTTACAAAGGAAGGGGTTGCTCAGTGAGCAGCTGCCAGAAACACTCACCCTGTTTCACCTACGCCATGGGAGCTGCCCTGGAGGCAATTGTCGACAATTCCAGGCAGAC
This sequence comes from Climacteris rufus, assembly GCA_013398175.1. Lineage (NCBI taxonomy): Eukaryota > Metazoa > Chordata > Aves > Passeriformes > Climacteridae > Climacteris > Climacteris rufus. Next base: position 757,980 of record VZRZ01003063.1, read on the forward strand.
TCCAGCCCTCAACCCCAATCCTCTCCATCAGTGGGAACCTTCTGTGCCAATATCTTGGGGCATGGGATGAGCTTTTTGTTGTGTCGTTGTGATTTGTGATCCTGGAGGGACCCCAATGCTCCATTTCCCTACAAAATGACATCAATTTGCTCAAGAAACCTGAGACCTTCCAGCTCTTGGATCAGTTTATCATCCCCCCCCATACAGAAGACATTAAAAAGCTGACAATTTAAATTGCAACCTCATTAAAGGGATACATATTTCAAGACTGTTTGTGATATTTTGTGCACAAGCACTTAAATTGTCAAACATGCTGGAAAGTTTCTTTACGGATGTCAATGGCTATTTTAATAAAGGATGTAACTTAATGGAGCATTTACTTTCTTTTCCCATGAAAGAGTAATTGAAATGTTAATTCAAATCGGATTGGACAGATCCAAAACCTGATTAATTGAATGTAAACAAAAGAGGAGGAAGAAGAGGAGGAGGATGCCAAGTTGGCGTCCTCTGCAGAAACAAGGGAATTGTGGCTATCATTCCTATTCTTTAATATTTTCCTAAAGGACTTGGAAGACTGACAAATAATTATACCAAGATAACTGGCAAATTAATCTATAATGGGAGACAGTTGACAACAGAAAGGCAAACAAAGCAGAAAAATGGGGAGAGGGAACCAAAAAAATTGGAAAAAACAAAAAAAAAATTTCCTAATTTTGACACATCTGAGGTTGTGGGAAGTTCTTAGATAATACAAATGGTGAAAAATGATCCACAGCACATATCCGTTGAATAAAGGAGAAAATAGGGAAGAAACAATCAGCTGGCAGTGACAGAGCTGGAAGAACATGGTTGAGCATAAAACATCCAGAGAGCGACCACATCCCTGCTCAGCAGAGGAATTGCTCCAGCAGGAATTCTTTTCCCTGAGAAGCTTTCTGGAGCCAACTTCCAGGAGCAGTTTGGAGGAATTGCAGTCGAGGAGGAGAAAATGGGAGCACATGGAAGATGGATGAGACCAAATGTGGTGGGTAAAGGTAATCGTGCACTGAAGTGCTTTGCTAAAAGGGGCCTCAAGGACCAAAATGTTTGCAGCCAGGGTGAAAAGAGGTAAGAATTAGTTTACACCACCCTACATATCTTCTTTTTTTTTTTTAACCTCAGCCAACAGCTAAACTTCCCTGAGCCCTTTATTCCAAAGCAAGGGGTGTGCTATTACAAAATGTTATCACAAAATGGATTTGAAGTGATCATGTGAAATACATGACCCGGATCTCTGCAAGAAAAATGAGTGATTCCACATGGGGAGCTGAACCATAGCATTATTGGAGATAGAGGGGAAAAATGAGCAGAGATTAATGGACTGAACAGCCATAAAACTTCCATGAAAGTCTTCTCAAGGAGTGCTGGAAGCTTAAAGGAGGATAGAGGAGGTGATGGGAAGTGGATGGTCCTTCTGATCACAGGAGGCTTACTTACATAATAAACTTGCCTTCCATCTATAAATCATGACTTCATATTAAACAATTTGAAACAGAAAATTCAAACATCTTCCCCTATTTTTCTGTCTGTGACTGGCATCTCAATCAACAAACGTAATTGCATATTTTAAAGAACATTATAAATCACTCTCCCCTCTCACTGCAGTTTTCAGCACAAGTATCATTTTATGCTCCTGATTTTTGAAGCTGACACGTTATTAGCATCATACATTACGTCTAAAACAATTGGAGGAAATAGAATTGATAAAACAGAAATAGAAAGCATCCAGAAATGAAAAAACTAAACCAATAACAGACTCTGAAACATTCATCAAAGCACATTAGCAATAAATTTTAATCAGTAGGATGTCACTTCCCATTGAGTGAAAGCAGAGAGGCTGTGCTATTCCCACTTACTGACATAATATAACCAGCATTACAGAAAAATTGCTTATCAGGTGAACTTTCAACTTAAATCAGAAGAAAGTAACGGGCTGAAATAAAAGTGAAATGGGGCAAATCAGAGCAGAGGGTTGTGGAAGAGCCTGCCTGGCCAGGAAGCAAACTGTGCACAGAAGGCACAGCTGCCAAAGAGGCACTAAAGGCCTGAAATGATGGCCCATCCCTAGCAAGCCAATGGAATTTTTTCCAGCAGCAAAGGCTCCTGGCGTGTCCCTGGGTGGTTTTTAAGGAGGCAGGCACGCAGCCCAGGGTGCAGCACCCAGCTCTTTGCCTTGGCAAGGCTTCCTGCACGAGTGAACCCAGAGGTGCAGCAGCCTGGAGACACTCCTGGCTCAGCTCCTCCTGGAGAGCTGAGCCCTGCCTGAAACACCCACCCTGAAAGAGCAGAGTGTGGGACCACTCACAGCCAGAATTCCCAGCTGGAAGCCATGTGGCACTTTAGGGTCCCCAAAAAATCCTGCAGTCAGAACACAACGTAGTCTGCAGAATGCTGCTGGCTTAGAGCAGTATTACTATTACTGGCCCTGCTTTAGTAGTGTCATGGGATGGGAGCTTTGGACAAGGTTCATCAGGGACACCCTCCCATCACCAGGGGCAGAAGGGACCCCCAGCTCCCTAAACTCCTTCTCAGAGAGGTGCAGCTGGATCCAGTCCTGGTCCCACACTTCTCTAAGAGAGTCTGATCAAGGCTTTGCACAACTTTGTCCTGCAGGATTAAGGATGGAACCCCAAATATATTTGTATCAATGAAATAAATGATTTTTTTAACTTGATGATGGCAACGATTAGACTAAGAGGTCTTAATCAGAATTATTTACACAGTACAGGTAGCTATAACTAGTGTAGTGCACTATTTATGGAAGCAATGATATTAAAGATAGAAAAGCTATTATTAAGTAGAGATTGATGTCACTCATCCCTCCCAACGACCAAATGTCTTTCCTCAGCCTCAAGGAGTGACCTTGAGGGGTGTCCCCACCCCCGGGAGGAATCTCCACACACTCTCACAAGGGGGGTGTTAGAAGACCCTCCCATTAAAAAGTGGGGCTGGGCTTTTATGGTTTAAAGTGGCTGATGTGAGCTGTCCCCAGGCTGGTTTAGATCAGTTGTCAGCACTGTCACCTGCTGGTTTCTTTGTCAGGAACTCAGGAAACATTTTTCCCCAGAGTGTTTAACTTTGGGATGGATGAGTCAGGCTGCTCTCAGCATCCTTCAACCCCAAAAGCGATCCCCATCTCCATCCCACTGATCCCTTGGCAAACAGGGAATTGTCTAAGGTGCCCACACACCAGAACAGGGAAACAAAGGGCAGTTTGCCCTTTCCCAGCTGGAGCTAATATTTTCAGGATGATCACTGAACAGGCCAGATATTACCAGCACAGCCTCCATATTCTCAGCAGAAAGATATCCTTTTTCACAAATCCATTTTCTGCCTTTTGAGGGACAGAAACATTTAGTTGTACAACTGGCCAAGTGTTGGCTCCTAAAACCTGACTTTGAGAGTCAGTGGATTGGGATGCAAGAGATTTAGACATAGGAGAAACGCCCATTGTCTCTCACCTCATCACTCCTATGAATCATGAAGCAGTCAGGAAAGCATGCTCTGCCATCATGTAACTTTATGACTGCATGTGGAGAGGTCCGGAATTATATCTGTACAGTCAGGCCAAGTATCCTGTAAGGTCAAATGTTCACATTTTTAAATCCATTCTCTCTTTGAAGGGTCCATTTCTAATATTCACACAAGAAAACACTCACACGTTCAAAAATATAGAGTCCAAACTAATTATTTGATTAAAATTATACACTCACAAGTAAAAATCAGTTTATATGGTCCAGTATCTTACTGTCATTTAGCAACTTTGTTTTGTTTTCTGTCCTCTAAGTGATAATGTTTTACTGATTGAAAGAGATTACCAGCTTTGGATCATGTCAGAGTCTCAGCATTAAAATCCAGAAATCTGATTGAGAGCAGTGCATTTTTCTTTTGCTGGAAAAGTTAGGAAATCCTTTTCTTTGACAGACTTCATCATATCCTGTTTGCATCCTTCCCTTTATGTGTTCGACCTATAGCTGTAATCTTTAGTTAAGGAAAGAAGTTCAAAGAAAAGTTAATAATAGCAGTCTGGAACTATTAATTAAAACCTGAAGTATCCCACCTTGCATTGAATGTCTCCCCATATTTCTAAAGGCAAATAATGATACTGAGATCCAAAGTAATCCATCCTCAATGACTACCACTCCTTGTCATTTGATTGCCTCGATACAGCAGATAAATTCTAATGGCTCCAGTCCAATTTGAGGCATATGAGTGTGAAGAGCACAGTAATAATAAAACCAATTGACTCAGAATGGCTCTGCATGTGCAAGTGACTGCAAGTGAGAGCCCTTCCTCCACTGCTAACACAGGCAAGGAGGTTCCATTCCTGCACACAGGTCTGTAATTATGAAATAATTAGAAATCATCTACAGATACCCAGAAACAGAGCCTTATATCAGGGGCAGGTATATAAATGCCAGATGTATGTGCTTTAAGGTGATTAGCCATGAACTTCCCTGAAAAGCACTTTGAATTACTGGGAGCAGGCTCAGTGCAAAGGAGCCTTCAGACAAACTTACCCTCGGGGTCATTAATAGCTCCATCTTTCTAAAGGAGCTGCCACAATTTTCTCTTTGTCTAAAGAACACATCTAACAAATATAATCAAAATTAAAATAAACCAAACCAATGACAAATGGCAGAGAGGACAAGCAAGCAAAACAAAAAGAACAGGGTGTGAAATGATGCAAAACAAAACAAGTTATTAGCAGAATCATCCCCCCCCCAAAAAAAGGTTAACCAACAGTAAAGAGTTTTCATCCTCACTCTACATGGAAATCAACTGTAAAGCCCCTCTTGCAACAGAAAGAGTGCAGCTGTGGCAATCCCACTGCACATTAAACCATCTCTTCCTGAAATTCTCTGCTCCCCAAGGTAAGTGATCCCCGGAGAGGCAATCTCAAATTACAGCTGATGTAAAAGTCAATGGGTTTGGAAGGGGCCATTCTCTTTCCATCAGGATAAATCAAAGATATAGTCTCAGAGGAAAGGAAAAGCTCTGCCTGCTGCCTATGGAAAGGCTTCATGCATATTCAAACCTGTGGTGCACCCCAGCCCACACTGTCCTGCCCTGCCAGCTCTTCCCTCCGTGCCTGCCTTTGGAAAAGCCACAATTCCTGCTGCACTTCAGTCTTTGCAAAGGCCCATGGCTCAAAGCTAAATGAAGAATCCTCAGAAATGATCCCTCTGGCTTCTCACTGCGGATGCTTTAACTTCAACTAAGGCTTTTGGCATCAAAGTGAGAGGGTTGGTGTTTTCAGAGGTGTAAGCACATCCTGTGCTTGCACAGACATTCCCAGGGACAGGGGCTCAGGCCACTGCAGAGACACCAGCTATTCCAGGTTCCAGCCTGTAAGGAAACATCAGGGAATGTTTCCTCTGGATCCACTGCAGGGACACCAGCTATTCCAGGTTCCAGCCTGTAAGGAAACATCAGGGAATGTTTCCTCTGGATCCACTGCAGGGACACCAGCTATTCCAGGTTCCAGCCTGTAAGGAAACATCAGGGAATGTTTCCTCTGGATCCACTGCAGGGACACCAGCTATTCCAGGTTCCAGCCTGTAAGGAAACATCAGGGAATGTTTCCTCTGGATCCACTGCAGGGACACCAGCTATTCCAGGTTCCAGCCTGTAAGGAAACATCAGGGAATGTTTCCTCTGGATCCACTGCAGGGGAGCTGTGTGCAAAGCTCAGGGCACACAAAGCCAGTGTTACCTCACGTTAAAGCCTGACAGCTTTCCAAGGCTGTATTGTTGGGATATGAGCTCTAAGCCTCTGCAATACAATCTGGATTTCAAAACCCCAATGAGGCTTCACGGTATTAGCTCCAGTACCCTGGTGTAAAAGTTATCTCAGATATATTTATTCTTGCTCTCCACAGCCCTGCAGCTGTAGCTGAACACAGGATTTCCATTCACTTCTGCTCATAATCTGCTGTGAATCTCTCTTCCCTCTGTCACATTCCACTGTCAGAAGGCTGAAAATTAATTTGGGATTAAAGCTGTTACAAAATCCAGCATGGCTGCATAAACCCACAACCTACTGAATAGACAGCAGGTTTGTAAATTATTAATCATCATTTTCAGACTCCTGTGAGCAGGAAACAAGGTCATTTTCTGGGCAGAGGGTAAGGGCTCCTATTTGTTGTCCTTTCATTTTTCCTCCCCTTGGCTTAGCTCTCTTACTGAAAGCCTGAACCAAAGGTTTTACCCTTTCTGATGCTTCAATATATCGATATCCCAGGGTGAAAACTTCTACCAAGCCTGATAAATCATTTCACTCCATGCTGTTGCCCTGAGTGCTGGAAGGGCTTTGGGCAGCAGGGCCAATTAGGGCACTGCAGGGAAGGGCTCTTTGCCAGGAGCAGAGAGGAAAGGTTGAGTGCCAGGGTGAAACCCTGAGCCTCCCTCCACAGGGTCAGCTCGAGCTGCCCTCCTTATCTCCACAAACCTCTTTAAAATCCCTTCTGCTTCTTTCCTCAGCCCACATGGGTGGAGAGCAAGCGGCTCCCAGGATGTCACAGGCTCGTCCTGCTTCTCCAGGCTGGAAATGCCAACGCTCTTCCCTCTGACACAAAGGCTCCAGGAGCCCAGCTGGGTTAGCCCAAGGACACTCCAAGCTATTTCTACCATTTATTAGCCTCATAAATATTTCTGAATGCTGCTGCTCCTTGCATGTCACAGTTTCCATGCGTTACTGCCCATGGGAATTTAATGAGCTCTCCATCAAGCCCTGAATTTCCTTAACTTTCACGCTGGGATGTCCACCACACTTGCCACAGCTCCCCTGGCAGGTTTAGGAAAATATTTAAACCTTGGAGCTGTGTCTGTGTTCACTGACACCAATAAAACCCTGCTCAACTAATTCAGTGAAATTTTATAGAAACACAGAATTCCAGAACAATTTGGGTTGTAAGGGACATTAAAGCCCATCCAGTGCCAACCCTGCCATGGGCAGGGACACCTTCCACTGTCCCAGGTTGCTCCAAGCCCCATCCAACCTGGCCTTGGACACTTCCAGGGATGGGGCAGCCACAGCTTCTCTGGGCACCCTGTGCCAAGGCGTCCTTCCAATATTCCATCCAATCCTGCTCTCTTCTTCTCCTCTGAAATGAAACACCTGAAGGGCAGAAAATGACAACTGAAGCAATCCCATTAAGCAATCCCTTCACACAACATTTTGGGTGTCTTGTAAGTGGTAAAAGAAGGAAATGAAGAATTGGGGGCAGATTTCCGGACCTGAAGGGGAAGGAAGGGGACATGTCAGAATTTTATCTTTTCCACCAAAGTAAAAAAAGTAGGTTGAATGTCTTTTTCTGCCCAGGTCTGAATCCTCACTCCTCTAAAAGCATGAACCCTTTGCATCTGTATGAAAGGAAGCTACTGCTGATACTGCTTAAGTTTACCTAAATAAACATCTGGTTGCAGGGAGGAACTACAGTATGGGCAAGTATTGCTCCCTAGGCAAGAAAAGCAGCAGTTCAGCTTCATTTTTTGTGCATCTTCAAGCCTTCAAAATGGGAATGCTTGATTTCTCCAGCCATTCTACCCCTTCACATCTCACCTGGAGCACAATGGGGCCTTTCTGTCCTGCTCATAAAGTGTGGGCAGGAATTTCCTGAAGATGAAAAGCAACCAGAAAACGTTATTGCCCTTTGCATTATTTTCCCAGCTGAGCCATATGTATTAAACCAGCTGTTAGGGCCTTAATGGATTCACAGTGAGAATTATTTCTTCTTGTTTTCAGAGAACTCACCAATCTTGCTTCCACTAGATTACAAATATCCCATCAGCTTCTGTGGGATCTGGAATTCTTCTCTGCTTTTATGGAAGCTGAAAGCAGTCATTGCCAAGCAGAACAGGATGGTGTTTTGAAGGAATTACAGTGAGTGCCACATTTATTTTGATGGATGAGAAGGAAGTATCACTTGAGGAGGGAAACGTTAATGTATGCAGAGCTGTAATGTAAAAACCAAGAGCTTTGGAGATAAATTTTGTAGGAAACAAATCTGGTTGGGAAAAGGAGTTAATCCTAAGAGTGCCAGAGGACCAAGCTTCAGAAATGTACCCGCATGTTTGGCAGCAGGGCAGGCTGAGAAGACTGAATTCCTCAGGAAATGTTCTGTGGTATGCTGGAATCAGATAGGAGGCAGCAGCTAGAAGAAAGAACAAGAAATAACAGGTTTCAGCTTTGAAATAACTCTGGGATCTGTGGCTGCAATAAAGAGTAAATATTTTTAAAAATTTATTTATTTTTAATTCCAGTCTAGGTAAGCCCATCTGAAGCAGCTGACCCTGGGCAGGTTTAGATGTTCACTTAAATCCAATTTTAAACTCCAGACTCAAGGCAGGCCCCAAGCTGAGGTTGAGTTTCACCCATGAAAAAGTTAAAGAGAATGTGAAAAAAAAAACCAAAAAAATCACAGGTCATAATGAGCTGTGTGAAAACCACATTGTTCCATGGACTTTGATCAAAATTTGTTGAGGCTCAGAGGTGGGATCTCTAAAGAGACCACTGAGAGAGAGATCTATAAAGTTATATCTCTGATATCTCTGTGAAATTAAATCAAAGGAAATAAAGAACAATAAATATGCCTCACACACCTATGTGAAAATCACCCAGTTCTTGGGGTGGGTTGTTTTGGTTCAATAATTCAGGTTTGTTCTTTAGCAGCACGTCCTCAGAAGAAAATCAGCGATTTAATTTGTGGCTATGCCTGTGCAATTTACAGAGGAGTTTTGTTGTTGTTACACAGAGAGTTTAATTTTTAGGATTTTTTTCTTTATTTTTCCCCTTATTATTATCATTCTCCACTCTCAGGCCCACAAGCTAAAAAAAACCCCACAAACAAACAACACAATTAGGGAAAGAACACGAGTACTCTTTAACATCTGTTCTTGCCCGAATAGGAGAATTTATCTAAGACAAAGGTAAAATAAATTGTACTATGTTTCTATTACCATTTGAAAAAGGGGTTTGTGCAGATCCCAGTTTCTGCTCTTGTTTGGAACTCTCCATATGTGCAAAGAAATCCCTTGCTCTGTATCTCCTTGGAATTGATTTTCCCCTCTGTTACTCTTTGGAACAGCTCCCCTTACACTCTCTACAAGAAATGGAGCTTAGCCTGACATTCAGGTCAGACATTTGAAGCCAAACCTTGTGTGTGGATTCCAGACCTTTTGAATGCCATCCCTTCTTTTATAGGCAGACATATAAATAGAGCTGGGGGCTGGGGAGAACCTCTCTGAGCATCTCCTCCACGCCCCAACAGCCTCCCTCATGCCAAGAGAGCAGCTCTTCAAACATTTTCCTGTCCTGTCCCTGCAAACCTTCCATTTTCTGAGTCCTTTAATGGAGCCCATGATCCTCTTCCCATCCTACCCCATACACTGGAGAACTACAGCAGGAAAATATTCCTATTTAGGAAAGCATTTCCCATTTTACCACGAGGGTTTGGTTGCTTTGTTTGGGCTTTTTGTTGGCTTGTTTTGGTTGCTTGGTTTTCTAGACTTTGAAACATTTATGTTCAGTGCTTTCATGAAATAATATTTTCCAGCTCCATGTAATTAATAAGAATTTAGAATACTGGTAGCTCCTGAGGTACAACATAACTTGTACATTGATTTTCCTTTCGATACTACTCCAAAATTAAATCCCTGCTATTAGAGAGACAAATGTTTTTATCAAAGTTCTCATGTAGAATAATAAGCTGATACCAATAACAAGCTGACAACAATAACCACCTTTTCTACAAAGCGGAAAGAATTCTTTTTGTAGGAATTTCACTTTTGCATACAACCACTTTGAATTAAATGTGGATCACTTTATCAGTAAAATTTGCTCACTGGGATTGTGGAAAACAAGGCTCTTCATGGAAATCCTTAAGCATGCACACAAAGCAAACACACAAAAAAATCAGCTATGGCATTGTTACAGGAGTGCCCAGTTCAGTGAAAAATTCTCCAACCCACATTGTCCAGGCTGGAAAAAACATATAGGCACTTACTCTGTGCTTACACATCTTGGTAACCTCAGTAAAACCCAGAGGAATCCTCATATGCTTCAAGATTTTTGCACTCCATGTCTAAAATGGATTATTTTTCAGTAAATGGACTATATTAGAACCAGTGTCTTAGAAATTAGAGGCTTTATAGTGCTTTATGAGCTGGTTCCCTTGCTCCACAATTGTTCTTCATTATCCCTCAACTCCAGCTGTATTGACTAACAACTGCTTCCCATAAAACCAGCTGTATTCCCACACTATTAGAAGAGCTCTAGAAATAGCACTTGAGACTCTGAAACGTCTCCCATAAATGATCTGAAGTCATTGCACAAAAGGTTATTCTCCCCTCAGCTCCTCACATCGTCACCTTAATGGCAAATACAGCACAAAAAAAAAAAAAAATTGAGGAGAGTTTTTCCTCCAGGCCTTTGCAGCCAGTGTGGGCAGCAGGTTTTCCACTGCTTCTCCAGGAGGGATGTGGAACACAACACTGAGGAAGGAGACTGGAATAAACAGCAGCCAGGAAAGGGGAATGCAACATATGGGGGGAAATAATGCTGGTGCTAAAGAGTAAGTGTGAGGCACAATTTCCTGTGAGTCTGTAATTCTGAGGCAAACAACGTTCTGGTCCTGCTTGGAGCAATGAAATAGAAGATGTCAAACACAACTGAGCACTGGGGAGATTATGGGGCTTTAGCTGATCCTCACTGTGACACACCCCTGAAAATTACTGAGGAGATAGAACCCCCTCCTGACCAAAAAAAACCCCAAAACCAACCCTCATTGTTTTTTAAAATTACAAAAAATTTGCTTCACATTCCAACTTTTCATAGAAACCTCTTTCAAAGCCCAGAACAAAACAGGTAGATGGCTTGAAATTGGAAAATCATAGAACCACAGAATGGTTTGGGTTGGAAGGGACCTTAAAGCCAATCCATTCCCACCCCTGCCATGGGCAGGGACACCTCCCACTGTCCCAGGCTGCTCCAGGCCTTGGGCACTGCCAGGGATCCAGGGGCAGCCACAGCTTCTCTGGGCACCCTGTGCCAGGGCCTCCCCACCCTCCCAGGGAACAATTCCTTCCTAATAACCAACCTAAATTTCCCCTCTTTCAATTTGACCCCACAACTCTTTGTCCTGTCGTTCCAGGTCCTCATAAACTTTTGTGGTCAACTAAAATCTCAGCTCAGGTTTCCTGCATCTGCAAAAAACCTTACTGAGCTGCCAAAATTCCCTGTTCAGGAACCCCAAGAACCATTTCATATTCTTTACCCCACTGATGAAAAATTAATAGAGAGCAGGTGTTTATTTGGTAGATATGTGGGTATGCACTGGAATCATGGAATCATTAAGGTGGGAAAAGACCTTTAGGATCACCAAATCCAATCTTCATTCCAGAACCACCACCATGTTCACCATTAAACCATTTCCCAAGTGCCACGGACATCTAGTCTGCCCCCATCCCCTGCAGAATGAGTGCAATTTAATTTTGGAGGCTGCATAAGGAATCAAATCACGCCATAACAATCCCATGCAGGTTCCCCCTTAGCCACCACCTTTCCACACGGGGTATTTCCACACCTAAGGACCACAACAAAAATTAATATCTCGATTATCTGGAAAAAGCTGAAAGAAGTCGACTGTTTCGATTATCCTTTTGTTAAAAATCAAATCCAGGCCAGGAAGCAGTGCAGCACAAAGGACACCCTCTCTCACTTCCACTAGAATTTACACAGAATATTAAACAATGAAAAATTTTGATAATTTATGCTCATGACAAAGGCTGTAACAAGAACAAGAAATGGAAGAAACTAATTCTTCATATGGGAAACAGTAAAATTATAATTCACTGTAATCACTGCCTTGGATTTTAATTTTCTGCTTCCCTTGGGCTCCACAGTAGGAGAAACTGAAGGACCTCAAAGAAGAATTAAAAAGGAATTTATATCAGTGAAAAAATTGACTCATAAATAGTTATAGATTATATTGCAAGTTCTCATCAGACTTCCTAAAACCAAAGCAGAGTGCCTAATTTAGCTTGTCAGAGCTTTTTAATAATGATCCTTTCAATTAAAAATCCAATAAATACATAATGGAAAACTTATATTGTTTTCAGTAAACAAAACTGTGAAAAAAAACTGATGGAAAAACAGCATGACAACCAAATCTCTCTTCCCTCTGATCTGTTTTCTCTCCAATTTTCCTCATTTTGAGCTAAAAGCCAAAATAAAAAGTGTTACCACCCCACCATTATCCTGGAGAGGCAGGGAAATCTGGCTCCCTGCCTCCAGAAAACAGGAATGTGGGAATGTGTCCCTGCCAATGCCCAGCAGCCAGAGCACACAAGGCTCAGATATTCTGCCTTTTCTTTCCAGAAATGTGGCTCCCAGTGCTGGGAAGCTCCTGGAACAGACACCTCGTGCTAGGGCAGCGTTCCTGTGCTCACACCCCCAGGTCTGTCCTGCTCTGCAATCCATGGATGTGCATCCAGGGAAGGGAGTGAAGAGAAGTCACTGAAACACTTGGACTGAGACAACAGCTTGGAAATCCTATCAGTCAGGAAGCCTCAGCTTTTTCCCTCTCTTCCCCACACCAAAAACCCACAACTATTCAACAAAAGCTGTTAGGGTTGTGCAAATCCCTTTCCCAAACCCAGTCTGCAGTTTTCCAGGGGAGTGAGGCATCACTCACCCCAAGGAACACTCCTGTCACTTGTTGTCTCTCAGAGCCTCTTGGCAGTTGCCCAAGGAAATTCAAAGCAGACACATCTTGCTGTGGGGACACTTTTCACAAGTGCTCTGCCATGAAATGCTGCTCTGCCCACTTCTTAGGGAGCTCAGTGTCATCAGAAAGCAAAAGTTTAAAAAAAAATAGTAAGGCAGTGATAAGTAAGAAAGGACAAATCTCTATTTTATTCCTAAAAGGAACCAGATTCCTTGGCATTTCTAGAAAGAAATAGCTTTATTTTAGTGGAAATTCATTCTATTTATCTGTTCTTTAGCCAAAGATGATTAGAGGGATGGAACACCTCTCCTGTGAGGAGAGGCTGAGAACTGGGATTGTTCAGCCTGGTGAAGAGAAGGGTCTGAGAAGACCTTAGGAGAATTTTCAGTGCCCAAAGGGGCTCCAGGAGAGCTGGAGAGGGACTTGGGACAAAGGCCTGGAGTGGCAGGACACAGGGAATGGTTTCCCAGTGCCAGAGGGCAGGGTCAGATGGGATATTGGGGAGCAATTCTTCCCTGTGAGGGTGGGGAGGCCCTGGCACAGGGTGCCCAGAGAAGCTGTGGCTGCCCCATCCCTGGAAGTGTCCAAGGCCAGGTTGGACAGGGCTTGGAGCCCCATTGGAATAGTGGAAGGTGTCCCTGCCCATGGCAGGGGTGGAATGAGATGGGCTTTAAGGTCCCTTCCAGCCCAAGCCAGTCTGGGATTCTGAAGATAACCTGGCTCTTTCCCTCCCTCCAGTTTTGAAAAATAAAAGCAACCAGGGCTTCTCTCAGAGGATGCTACAGCACAGGCTGGACAACACCTCTGCCATCTTGGGGCTGAGCATTCCCAATCCCATCAGGAACAGAGCAGGAACAGCTGACAGGAAAAATGCATCCTTAAGGATGCAGGAAATCTTCCTCTTCTCCCTGTCCTTTCCATCACTGTCCATCAGAGTTTGTCTCTGGCTGGGCACAGACACCTCCTGCACCCACGGTGCTGCCTGATGGAAACAAACCCAGTCAGGAGCACTGGAGCATTGGAGAAAACATAAAACTCTTATTTCTTGCACAAAGAGATTGAAGATTTTTGGTGGGAGGGCAGATTTCTGGATAAAAATGTGGTTTTCTCTCTCACGCTTGAGCTACCTGGGAAAATAGAAAAAAGAGAATTACTTAGGTCTATCTTTGCTAAATTTGCTTTTGTTTTCGCCTGAGGTTGCTCATGGTGCCTCTGTTTATTCCACGTCTTTCTAATAAACCAGCAGAGTTTTCAATGCATTTTTGGTGTGCACTGAATAAACCCAGACTTTGTGGGGCTTCATAGAACCTCACACAGCTGAACCCATCTCTCTGTACCTTATTATACAGCATCTTTTATGCACATAAAGCATGTTTCCCCCATGTTTTCCCCATGTTTTTCCAGGCATAGCTGGGCTAAACTAGAGGGGGTTTGGGCACAGCAGTTCCCTGCAGCTTTCCCTGTCTCTCTCCAAGAGAACACAGAGCTCCTCTCCCTCTTCCCACCAAAAACTGCAGCAAATCTCAATTTGCAGCCCAACAGCCCACCTGAAAAATGTGCTTTTTGCAACACTGGTGTGCTTAAACAATATCAACAATAAATTGTAAGCAGAACAGAAAGAAGAAAGGGCACCAATACAAAGCAAAGAAAGTAAATCCACACATTTTTCCAGAATATTGAGGTGTGTTTATGTCAGTCAGAGCATTGTCCCCACATGGTCAGTTCTTCACCTGCAAAGTTGCCTCCTCCCCAGTGCAAAGTCAGTGGGTGTTACCTGAGGAGCTGCAAGCAACACTTTTTAGTGATTTGGTTTTTATTCCAGAGAGGATGGTTTGCCTTTCAGCTGTGGACTTCCACATCCTTCATCTTGGAGGCCAAACATCAACAGCAGCAAAAAGAATGAAGCTGATCCACAGGACTCAACCCCTTCTCAGAAGAACCAGCCTCATTAGGCCTTTATTTACTACAGCATCCAGGTAGATTTGAATCATCTTCTGTAATACTTTAAAAAACAGTTCTTTTTTCATGTTTCAATTTGCACTGAGATAAGAATTTTTTTTTTCTATAAGAAAAAGCCCCACCTTATAAGTATTTTCCTTCTTCAAACAAATCCTTTTATCTAAGGGTGAGCCCAGGTTGTTACTTGAGGTTGTTTGCATAAAATCTCATTAGCCTATTGATTCTCCTTCTAACACCTTAGGTAGTACTTCATTACCATGCAAATAAAGACAGGCTTTTTACATGTATCTTAATGCAGCACTGATTATTCTCTTTTCATAGCACAGCAACAAAGCACTGGAATGAAAGTCATCAATAATTGTTCAACAGGTGAAAGAGATTGGAATCAAACAGAGCCTCTCTTATCAGCAGGAGCCTCCTTTTCCCCTCCAAAACACAAATTTTGCTGATTACCATGCTCAGGAGGCTGCAAGATTGCCCAGTTTCATCTTTTCCTCCCACAAAGGAGGCACTGCAGGGGGAAATATCTGGAACTCAGACTAAAATCCCAAAGGGAGCAGTGGGGCTGCCAGTGCTGCCTTCTTCCCCCAAATCCCAGCGATGGCTCTGAAACACCACCCCAGCTTGTAATTTAAACACTTTTGCTGTGGAAGGTCCCTGCTTTAAGGGGGCACAAGGTCTGGGAGAAAGAATTACAGAATCAGAAAGTCGTGGAATGGTTTGGGTTGGAAGGGACCTTGAAAATCACCCAGCCCCATCCCCTGCCATGGGCAGGGACACCTTCCACCATCTCAGGTTGTTCCAAAAAAAATGAAAACAAACCACAAAGCAGATTTGAAAGGCAGCAAAATGCAACTGGCTTCACTGGAGCAAAAATGTCTTGAGAGAAAGCCCAGCATGAAGCAGACAACCCACTGCACCTGACTGAGCAGGGATTTCATTGCTTCTTCTTTTGTGTGACCACACCCAGGAGCTGCCACTTCAGACACCACCAAAACCATTAATAATAAATAGATTAATTGAGGCAGGCACTATTGATGGGGTGAAATTTGTGCAAAGCCTCAGCAAAACCCCAAAATCTCCTCTTCATTTCATAGTCTGCATAAGGAATCAAGTGTAGTTGGCTACAAAACCTACCGGGTGATAAAGCAAAACCTACCAAGGTGCTCAGGAAGAGGGACAGGCTGAACTCTGCTCCTGTGACAGGGACAGGACCCAGGGCACAGCTGGAGCTGTGCCAGGGGAGGTTTGGGTTGGATAAAAGGGAAAGGTTCTTCCCCCAGAGGGTGCTGGGCACTGCCCAGGCTCCCCAGGGAATGGTCCCGGCCCCGAGGCTGCCAGAGCTCCAGGGGGGTTTGGACAGCGCTGCCAGGGATGCCCAGGGTGGGGTTGTTGGGTGTCTGTGCAGGGACAGGGGCTGGACTGGATGATCCCTGTGGGTCCCTTCCAGCTCAGGATATTCTGTGATTCTATGAACAGGAGCACAGAAGAAATACAGGGATGCAGCGGGAATGCTGGGAGTAGCTTCCAGCACTTTTTCCTTAACATGCACAAATGCAGGCACAGAGCAGCAGCAGCACTGGAAATGGGAGAGGCAGTAAAAGACACAGTTTTTTGAGCAAAGTGCTAACTGAGGAAAAAAGCAAGTAAAATTTAAAAAATACCTAAGATTTTAAGTGAAGAAAGCTCTTCTTACCTGTTTTTCACAAATTTAAGGGCAGGGGGGGCTCTCATGTAAGCAGACAGGACTTGGCTGTTAATTTCTCCAGCAAAAAAAGAACCTGTAAGTAAGAAAACATCGAGCAAGCAGCCAAGTAAAAAAAGAGAAAAGCATTTTGACCTCAAAGTAAAGTGCACATGCACTGTATTTTTGTGGTTTGTTTTTCCTAACAGCTTTAAGAAGTCCAGGGTGTCACTCACTATTTCTGCTTCTTGTTGGTAGGGAAAATACAAGGAAAACCAGCCAGATGCATGTGGTTATTTTATTTATTGGTGTTTTCATCTAGTTCTTCTGCCACCTTCTGCAGCCCAGCAGAAATTCTGGTAACTGCTGAGTTTCAGGTTGAGCTTTTCCCTTAATTAAGGATAAGAGGCACACAGTATTTGGGGAACATGTTTACAAAAAGAAGAACAAAATTTCACTTTTATGTGCATGCAGTATGTAATGAATTGGGCCCAATTTCTGTAGCAATTGTGAACTGAAAGCCAGAGCTTTGCTATAATTCAGAGTGATTACTATTGTTGGCTTCCTTTTCATTACTTTTCCCAAGAAGCAGTAGTAAAAGCCAGGAATCTATTATCAAAACTCCAGCAAGAAGGGGAAAAGGAGGGAATACATGAAATAATAAAAATTTAGGTGTTTTGAGCAGAACCTCCTATTAGAAGTAAAGAGTTTGCTGCACAGGAGAGTGTTGCTTCATTGCCAAGAAATAACAGGCAAAGGAGGAAAAAAAAAAAAGTAAGAAACTCTGCTCTGCTCTGCCTTGTCAAAAGCAAAGGATATTAATTGTGTAAGTGTACATGTACTACTGATGATATTACACAGCTCAAGCAAAACCAGCTAATGAATGCCACTGACTAAAAATGCCTGGCTCAGTTATCAGCATTCCAGTCACAATTGCCACCAGTTCCACTTGTGCTGTCAGAACACAGAAGTGGCATAAAAGAAAAAGCAGAACCCTCAGAAATGCGCGTATAATATTTACTAATCACTACTAATTCAGAAAGATTTAGGAATTTGTATGCCTTCAGCTGCCAAATAGCATCTGAAATGTTTTAATACTCTCCAAGACCCTTCTTGCCCTTTCACTTGCAAATTTTAGGCAGGATTGTTTTCTTGGTTGGTTTCTTTGCACTGACATTGTGTTCTGTCCGAGCAACCAGCATTATGTGAAAGAAATAAACACAAACAATTTACAAGGGCCTGGAGGGACAGGACAATTAGGAATGGCTTCCCACTGCCAGAGGGCAGGGTCAGATGGGATATTGGGAAGGAATTGTTCCCTGGAAGGGTAGGCAGGCCCTGGAATGGATTTCCCAGAGAAGCTGTGGGTCCTCCATCCCTGGCAGTGCCCAAGGCCAGGTTGGATGGGGCTTGGAGCACCCTGGGATAGTGGAAGGTGTCCCTGCCCATGGCAGGGGGTGGCACTGGATGATCCTTAAAATCCTTTCCAACCAAAACCATCCTGTGGTTCTGTGATTCTGTTGGCAGCATCCAAGGCATGTGCAGGACAGGAAGAAAATGTCTTATTCCTGCCAATATTCAGGGAATGATTTCAAAACAACAATACATGTCAGCCAACACCTGTCTGTCAGAAAACCTGACCTCTTTAATGGAAAAGATACCAAGGATTTCATCATGAGCAGGTCCTGGCACAGAATCATTGGAATTTGCTCCGTTGCTAATTCAGAGAGATGCTGCTAATTGATCTCAGACCACCTTCTCCATGTCCTCCTCTTTGATGCACTTTGGAAAACAGGAAAAATTAATTTGATGAAAAATGCAAGCCCAGGGTTTGCCCCAAAAGTCTGTGGGTCTTTCCTTTGGGTTTTTGTTTGTTTTCCAGTTTTTAAGCACTACAACCCGCGTATCAAAACTTGTACTTGATCAGCCAACCCCAAAGCAGTATTTTGTGAGTACCATTAGCAAAGGACTTTTCTGATGGGAAGAAAGGAAGAGGGAGCCCACCAGTTCTAAAAGGGTCATTACTGGACAGGGTCAGTGTTAATAAACAGAAATGCTACCTGGTACACCCTGGATACCAAGGAAATACATGAAAATATGCAGCTGGGTCTATGGCTGGGTGAGTTGTTTCTATTACAATTCACTTTGAAAGCCATTAGGTTAAATTGGAGCATTGCAAATTGTGAGACAATTTGCATTCCTGCTTAAAAATCCATAGTCTGAGTAAATTGCCCTCAAAGCTCCATCTCTGTTAAACTAAAATATAAGACTCGGTATTAAAGAGCAAAATTTACCTGTTGGCTGAAGTGATGGACTGTCTTTGCTTAAAAGACATTGCTTAATTAAAAACAAATGGGGTTAATGTGAATTAAAGCTACAAGCTCAAGTGCAATCAACAGCCAAGTCAATCTAAGAGTGGTGTGACCTTTAAAGGAGAATGTTTTCACTCGTTAAACACATTGCTGACTTTTGGGAAAGAAATACAAAGTTAAAAAAAAAAAAAGAAGAGGCTGTGAGAAAAGGATCTAAAGAAAGCAATCTTACATCTTGCTCTTCTGTGGCAAGTGAGACAAGGACCCATATTTTTAATGAATATTTTCTGTGCACTTTCATTTATCTCCTCTATATTCTTCTCCCTAAGTGCCTACAGTTAAATCAAAAGAGACACTCACTAGGGAAAAATAACCCAAACGAGCCTAACAACAACAAAAGTACTGTTATCCACAGGAATACCACAGCTTCTAAGGAAAAGAGAAAATCAGGGAGCCATTAATTAGAAAATTAGTTCCAACCAAGCTGGCAAGGTTTATTTTAATGTGGAAAATGAGAATGTTGCTGTTTACATCTCTCAGAGGCCTTTAGAGATGCCATCTGTGAAGAAAGTTAGAAATGCTCAAAAAGAAAGGATTTTTTTCCACACATCAAGGCTCAATGGCAGAAGAAGCAACAAATTCCCTCTCATTTTCTCCACCAGCACAGGGCGTGTTGAGGACGGGGCTAAGAGAGAGCAACCAGCCAGGGCCACACCACACCACTGCTTGTCCATAAAGATTCCCAAAAGCTTGGGAGAAGTTTTTATTACATTTCAGAAGGAGAGAAAGAAGAGTCTTTGGAGGATGCCAAACTGCCAGCAGGGCCCCAGTGCTGCCCACTGGGGAGTTTCCATCAGGACAGAAACACAGGCCCGTGAGGAAGTTCCCAGGTGTGGGAATGAATGAGATGATAATTTTATAGCACAGTTACCTGCACAAAACTTATTTCATCTTTCACCACTCGCTTGATTGCTTTTCCCATTATTATTGGAAAGTCATTCCAGAACCTCATTTCCTCTATCTGTGAGCAAACTTGTGAAGTCCAGCCTGAATTTATGAGCAGACTATTTGAAACCACTCATTCTTATGCTAACATTTCCCTGTAACTTTCTCCATTGATTACTTTTCTCTCTCAAGTGCCTCTCCAGAGAAAGTCTATCGCCTGTCAACCTTAATTTCACAAGGTATCATCATATAAAATAGGTCTCTATTTCTTTGGTCAATCTAATCATTTTAGCAAAATATGGGACATTTTGCAAGATAAATGTTGGAGAGTTAGGATTTAACATGAGTAATAGGACTTGGAGTCAGAGAGTGCCTGGGGGCAGAAGTGACACCTCCAAAAGAAGCTTTAATGAGGCTGAACCTGGCAGTAAAACTTTACAAACACACATCATCCACAAATAAAATAAACCAGGAGTTGTCCTCTGTAATACAGCAATTTTCAAGGATGGAAGCACTCAATCCTTTCCTTTCTCTCCAAAACAAGGTATATGCACATCTTTTTCTGTGTTACAATACAATTTAAGACTCTCTACCAAGGAACGGAAAAGGTTATAGAGACTAATATTCTCACAATTCATTTGCCCAGGAAAGTTCCCAAAATCCCAGACTGAAGATTAAAAGATCCAACTCAGGTTGGTCATGCATGGTTCCCAAAGCCAGGAGAATGAGCAGAAGGAATGCTCTGTCTGCACACTGTAGAAAGAAAATATAGAGTCCTTAATTTACTTCAGGAAAATAATGTGTACAAAGAAGAGTTTTCCATTATACAAAAGATTCTGGGAAGATCTGCAGGCTCTAAAATATCAGTCAGTTTTGGGCAAGTCACAGACTTTTTTTTATGTATTCTCTCTCTGTCTTGTCTATGTGTGGTTTCCATGTGCCATGTTTAGATTAAAAAACAAACAATCACCATTTTTCAGGTGTTTGCAGGATCCTGCCTGCCCTGGCCCTACAGAGTGCACTGGGCCTTAGGGATGAGATGACACTGAGTGAGTGGGAATAGTAAGAAGGGCAGTGCCACCCAATCTGATCTGCTGTGGAAAACCACAAACACTGCAATTACAGCTAAACCAGCAAAAAAAAAACCACATTTAGTGAGCGGTTTAGGGCTGTTGTAAAACAGGGGATGACAAAAGATGGGTTCATTTAGCGTTTCATGAAAGGCCACGCGAGGTTTGTGACAGACAAGAACAAATCCTTTTCTTCCACACCACAAACGAGGCCGTTCTCTCCCCCAGACCAAGGTGATTTGTCTGTCCGTGCCCTAATTTGCTGATAGAGATCACACACTTCCATTCCTTTTCTTTCAAAATTAGATAAAAGTTGGGAAATGCGGCTGCACGCCGTGTCCCCGCAGAGGGACACTCTGGTATTCAGTGTCATCTGAAGTCTCCCTGATGTGAGGAGCTCTAACTAATTTACTGTCTCTCCTAGCGTAGACAAAATATAAACAACATCATTTACTGTGACCTGCGGTGTGCTGCTTTCCCTTCTGTTTTTCAGACATGTTTAATAAGTTCCAGAGAAGCACAAATGCAGAAGCCGGAGAGGAAGTGACAGGAATAATTTACTGAAACCTGGAGATTCACATCCCTCTTGGTCTGAGCACAATGGCAGCTTTCACTGCCTTTAAAGAGGGGACTGAGGAGCTCAGCACTCTGCACTAGCCAGGTTTAAAACTCTCTCTCCAGGCACTTTCATTTCCTCTGAAGTAGGAGCATGAGCAGAAAACACGAGGCTGCTCTGAGCCAGGAGCTCCACAGCCAGTGCCAGGACAGGAGGATTTAACATCAACAACCCAAAAGGATAAATGAGCCCCACACACCCCTGACTGGAGCTGGAGGTGAAATAAGGAATTGAACAGCAGCACTTGCTGCTGATGGGCCCCACAAACCTGGCAGAGCAGCTCCTCCGTGCCTGGGGCTCAGGGACACTTTGGGGTGCCAAGAAGAAAGTCCAAGCCTTTAAAGCCAACGTGTCCATCTCCACCCCAAACCTCTCCTCCCCCAGGTGTTGGACAGCAGGTACTTCCCTGAGGCTGTCTGGCTCTGAACTGCAGCCCAGCAGCCCTTCCCCACCACTCTGGAGCACTCTGGAGGGGTTTGAGGGTATTTCTGGGTTAGAACAGGAGTTCATTAACCTTCTCCCTGCCAGCAGAGGAGGGAAAGAGCAAGTCACCTGCGAGGGGATCTTCAGCTCAGTTTCTTGTTAAACTGAGGGCTGGCAGGGCAGGAGAGGAGGTCCCACCCTCACACAGAGAGGGCTGGGGAAGATCAGCCTTTGAATCCATGGCAGGGATGTTGTGCAGGTCCCCCTGTGCTGGGAGCCCCACTGAGGACAGACAACATCAGCGGTTCCAGCCTCCCTGTAACACCCCCAGAGCACAGAAAATGTGACATGAATTGCTGGCATAATTGTTTTTGCCCAGACCACTGATAAAAAAAATGGTTTGGATAAAGTAGCAATAAATGAAACATAAGACAAATAAAATTGGGGGGGTTTATTACCATTGTTGCTCTTATTTCAGAAGGAAGCCAGAAGGGGGTTTTCCCAGAAAACTGGTTTTCTTAAAAACCTCTTAATATCAGACTGAAACTACATCCAGACATCACCACTGTGGGACTGAAAGGAAAGCAAAGGGCATAAGGAAATTGCAGCACTCGAGGATACTTTTGTTTTATCATGGGACAGGAGGGAAATGCCTGATTCCCTGGAGCTGTTCTCCCCGTGTGATCACAGTGCAGGAGAGACTCACCCCCGCCCCTGCCCAGCATCCCTTCTCATTCACCCCTTCCACAATTAGCAAATCCTTAGGGAGTGTTGATTTCAGGCTGGCTGCATTAGCAACACTAAGATGCCAAAAAAAAAATCATGTCTAACATATTACTGGAACAAAAAAAAATGCTTTAGAGCACGTGCCTTGTCTATCCTATGACATTACTTTTTCCTTTAGCAACTTTAAGTGCAGTGACTTGTTCTGATCCTGGAAGAATATGAACCTGGCACCCCCAATCTCCCAACCTGAGTGTATTTTGCTGGCTTAATTTGTCAATAATACCAGAGTGTGACTCGAAACAGCCAGGGCACAAATGCTCCTTCCCTCCTGCCACTCAGTAACAGAGTGAATAAAATCCATTAAAGGGGTAAAGTGGACAGCTAAACACTCAAATCGTCATCTGGTACACCAAGAGGTCTTGAAGCCTTGCCTAACACAAATCTCTTCCCAAGTACAGAGAAAAATACAGTAGAATTTGAAATAAGAGGGGAACACAAAGTTTAAAGCACACCCATGCACTGGTAACAGGGTTTTTGGGGTAGCCAAAGCAAAATAATGTACTAAGGGCTCTAAAAAACATGAAATCCCACATAGGCCCAGACAAAGTCTGGCACTCTTTTACAAGAGTGGGCTGCCAAGGGGCTCTGGATTCACTCACTGAGGGTTTCCCATCTAAAAGCCCAAACGTACAGATACATATCTGCTCAAATGCATATTTTACTTCCAAGTTTAAATGCTCAAAGAATATTTTGATCTGATGGTTGCAACCATGCAAATATCATTCAAATGAATGTAAAGCAATTAAAATTCAACACAGCAGTCTGTACACACCTGTCTCACATATGAGCTGCTTCCTTTCTGTGAGACAAAATGTTTATCACAGTGCTCAATAGTGGGGAGCTGTAGCAAACTTAAGGGCTCTGACACTCATAAATGATAAATTTACCACTCAGTATTTAATGATAAATTTACCACTCAGTATTTAATACAGTCCAGTTGTAATTAATATTATCTTGCCTTGAATGCAGAAATAAGCAAACTAAACTGCCTGTGGGGTACATAATTTTTGGACACCGTCTTATACCCAGGCACTGTGGAAGTCTGGAAGGAATGTGACTCCCAAAAGGGTAAAATAAGATGTGTGCAGCTGCTCATAGAAGGCACCCAACAAAACTATTTATTAAAATATTATACTCAGGAAACTGGGGTTCAGCTTTGAAGCTGAGCTCTCCAGAGTTTTATCCTGTCACTCCATCCATCCCTACCTCCTTCCTCCTCTGCAACACAGGGAATGAAATAGCCCCATTTTCCCTCTTGTACATCTCACCCATTTGATTTAAACCATCCTTTACAAGCTGCATAGCTCACCTTTTATATCCCAAAACATGCAAAAGAACCAGGATATCCCACATGAACAGGATAGAAAACATTTTTCCAAGGGATGTGATGGAGCCACAGATCTACTGCTCCCACCTCCCAGCACATTGCTCCTGTGCACCCACAGTGCTCTCCAAACTGGGCATTGAAAAGCTGGTAATAGAGGCCCAGGAGAATTTCGGTATAGCACTGAAATTAGAGTTACCAGATAGTAGGAAACTGTCTTAAACTTTGAAACTCCCTCAAAGGAAAGACAATGGGATATTGTGAATATATTACCTCCTACCAAAGATAAAAGCTGGAGTCATGCTGTGGACATCATAAAACCTCTCTCTCTTTTGGTTTCTGATGTTATTCTGCCTTTTCTGTAGATCCAGGTCTTCTGTTTCTTTCAGAAGTGTCAGTTTTAGCCACAATAATCTGAAAATCTGTAGTAGTGTGACACCAGCTTACTACAGCAAAACAGATCTAAAAACATTCGTAGCCCACAAGTCCATTCATTAAATGGATGGCAATTTGCATAAAACAATGTATAAATTTTAAAGCCTAGAGAAAATAGCTGAGATATTTGGAAGTCATCACACCTTGCACCAAAACTGGGAAATTCTACCAGCTTTGGGAGTGTATTTATTTTGGCTGTAATGTCCCACTCTCCAATTCTCCCTGCATGGCCTAGTGGGAAACATCCTTCCTGTGCAAGCCAGGGAAATCCCAAATTAACTCCTGTTTAGAAAGTGATGCCCATAATCACCTTTTTTTAAGGAGCTGGAAGTTCAGGGAGCAGATTGTGGTCAAAGACAAACCCGCCTGACAAGGTCAGGTGGTTGTGAAGAGGAAATTGTTGCCTGGGTAAAAATAATTAGGTTGCACTAAAGAGAAGCTGCCAGAGTCACAGCAGCCTCCTCTGGCGTAAAGCAGAGTAATTAACACACTTTTAATGCCTATTTACACCAGCAGAGTCTGGCTCAACACTGGCTGTCAAAAAAAAAGGAAAGCAGAGGTGATGAAATTGCATCATTTCATAAAAAGCTATTAATAAATCGTGAGGTGCTGGTGCTGAAATACCCAATTATCCATTGGAATATTAACCTCTGTGCCCACAGGTGTCCAGGTGGGAAGCAGAAGCAGGAAATTCAGTGCAGTCACACGTTCCTCACCAACACCTAAAGCCTTGAGCCGCTGCCAGCAGAGGAGTCCACGTCTTAATGTGCTGGGAATCTCCAGCTCAGGTTCTGCAAAGCTCCCAAAAGGGTCAGCCAAAGCTTTCTGCAGCAAAGAAAAAGCATAGACAGAAAACCTTTGGAGCAAGGGAAAAGCAGAAAGAGGTTTAACAGCCTGAGCACAAGTTGGATAATCCAAAGTTTGAGTTTTCCCGGCTGCTGAGGCGAGGACGCCCGACCGCAGCTCGGCTCTCCCATGCCCAGACTGTAGCAGTCTCGGACTCCAGCACTATTTCTCTTCCCGTATTTCCTGGGAAACAATTTGCTGTTAAGATCCAAATACCCCCCACAGGAACCACAGATAACCTTAAGTGGTGAAGAGATAAGACTTAATCATTTCTTAACTATTACTGATGTTCCTGTAATTCCCATATGTTTTTGAGATTTGAGGGGCAGGCGTTGTTTTGCTTTTTTGTTTGTTTTTAATTAAGCAAAGCAGACAATTTGTACCAACTCTATAATTTTCCCCTTGCCCACAGAAAACCTTTGAACAACAACTTCTCCCAGTTCTTTCCACTTTACCTGTGAGCTCAAAGCCGACATTCCTCCACTGCTGACAAAGTGAACCTGAGCAGTGGGAAGCCAGTAAATCTCAAGCAGCAGTGATGCTTTATGTACCTTAAGTACTGTAAGATTAAAAATGTGGTTTTATCACAGTGTGATACCGACGTTAATAACTCGTCTGGAGCAGGAATTCAAAGCTTTCACTGTTCTATAATTGAAAGTAGCCCAGTTGCACACGGACTCATGTAGCAACAGAGGAGCTCAGATCATCTTAGGCAGTGTTTCACTCCAACAGGAGCCTGAGAAGGGCAGTGAAGCATCACTCAGTCAGGCATTACCAACACTGGGGTCTGCATTAGCAAATGAAGCTACATGCAAGTCACAATCCCACGCCAGCCAACTACAAAGGAGGTCAGGCGTGCAGAAAAATTCATTCGTGGCCCTCAGTGAAAGCAGAGAGAACATTTACATTTCAGATTTTCAGCCCATCAGCAACAGCCTTACCTGCTGCTACATTCTCAGTTGTCCCAGCAACAAGCAATTCTTTTTCTCTCAGCTTTTATATTGTTGCTTCTCCTTTCCAGTCGGCATTTGTGAGACAATTATTTCATAAATCTTAATTACTGTTTGAGTTTGTTTTGACTGAACTCAGTGCAGTAACTGCCACAGAAAGCAGCTGTCCCTCCCAGCACGGACACGGATCCTGCGGCCAGATCCGCACTCACACATCAAAAGGATGAGGAGCAGCAGGAGCAGGAGGGACTGGAGGGAGGACAGGGCGGGACAGAGGGCCACACAAATGGCCACAGCCTGGGAAAGGGGCAGGAGGAGCTGCAGCTTCACTGGGGGACTGAGCTATGGCATCTCTGCAGCACCAGACAGGGTAGGACCTGCCCGGCTGCAGGGGTGGCACAGGACAGCAGGACACAGGCAGGGACCAAGAGAGGGAGCCTGGACTCCACCTGAGGGAGCCTGGACTTGACTCCACCCGAGAGAGCCTGGACTCCATCTGAGGGAGCCTGGACTCCATCTGAGAGAGCCTGGACTCCATCTGAGGGAGCCTGGACTTGACTCCACCTGAGAGAGCCTGGACTCCACCTGAGGGAGCCTGGACTCCATCTGAGAGAGCCTGGACTCCATCTGAGGGAGCCTGGACTCGACTCCACCTGAGAGAGCCTGGACTCCATCTGAGGGAGCCTGGACTCCACCTGAGGGAGCCTGGACTCCATCTGAGGGAGCCTGGACTCCACCTGAGGGAGCAGATGGGTGTCACAGCTCTGAGAAAGGTGGCGTGAGAGCAGAGGCACAGGAAAGGCCAGTGAGGGACAGGGCAAGGAAAGAATCCTTCCTCAAACAGCTTAAAGAAAACTTCAACCTCCCTGACACCTCCTGGACACCCCTCCTTCCAGTGAGGTCTCTGGAAAGTAGGGTGCGGGAGAAAAACCTTCTCAGTGCACTAAGAAGAAGAAACATTTGAATTCCAGTAACTCCTTTAAAATCTCTTCACTGCACACAGTTCACATGAGAATATGGAGATGCACAAAAGGAATAGAGCAGGAGAAGACAAACAACCACCAACAAGAGCAATTTGAAACATTCAGCTGGATAGCATTGCTATTCCACATCTCCTCTTCAGCCACTGCTGCAGCAAACAGCACAAAAACCAGAATCTGAAATGGTTTCCAATAAAAGCAGCACTTCCATATCTGCTCTGGAGCTCCATTAAACTGGGACCACTTCCAGTGATGGAGCTGCAAGTTAATTTCTTTATTTTCCTTAATTGATTGCAGCGAGCCATGCTGTTCCTAAAACCATATCTCACCTCAACGCATGGCTCATCCACGGACTTTTCTGGGATTCAGGGAGCTGTTTCACACTTTGCTGCTCCCTCATTCTCTGGTTCTTGGACTCTGTCAGGAGAAGTGCATCTCCTTTCTCTGTTAAGGGGCATAAAACAACCCAAGATGGGAACGCTGCTCTCGTGCAGCTGCACCCAGCTGGAAGCTGTGGATTCTGTCCATAAGGATCCTATGTCCTGAGGGGGCTGGGACCAAGAGCAGCTCACTGCCTCTCTTAGAACTCATCAGAACTCAGAACAGCAGTGAACTGGGAATAATATGGGGTTATATACAACGTGTTAGTGCTCAGGAGATGTTGAATCATAGAATTCCCTGAGCTGGACCCTCCAGGGCCATCCAGTCCAGCTCCTGGCCCTGCACAGACACCCCAACAATCCCACCCTGTGCATCCCTGACAGTGTTGTCCAAACACTCCTGGAGCTCTGGCAGCCTTGACCACTGCCCTGATATATTTGTTTCTAATAAAAATGTCAGAATGTCATTTTCACAGCTTTTGGTTACGATTTCACCCTCTTCTCTCCCAGGGCACACATCTGCACCTGACCTTAAAAGATCATAACAATGTCAAGGACACCAAAATGCTCTCTCTGTGTGTCCACAGCTTTGGGTGTAAATCAACTCTGCAGTTACCTCTGAGCAGCAACAAAACTCTCCTGGCACAAGCTGTCTCAATTTTGATTTTCTAAATCCTGAGTCTAAAACACAGGACTCAGTACTGCCTATAAACCTGAGCAAAAGGCTCTCTGTGCATATACATTGCTCATTTCCCACCTGGAATTTCTGCTATTCCATTTCATTTGTGCAAAGCAGGCCAAGCACGAGTTTCTGTTCCAGATCAGGCTGCAGAGGAGCAGGAGGCAGCGAGGGGAGCTTCAGCACACAGGGAAAGAAAAACCAATTCACTCCTCCCTCATAAATCATAAGGAAACTAGGTAGGCAGAGCACAACATAAGCTCAGGCAAATTCCAGTGTTTCTGATGAAAGAAACCTAAAGGCAGCAACCAGAAACTTGCAAGACACCAACAGGGATTAAAAAAAAATAATAAAAATCAACTTACGCAGATTTTTTTTTTTTTTTAAGTAAGAACATTTACATGGAGTGGGTCGATGTCCTAAGGTGGAATTGCAGAAGTATTAGTCAGCCATAATTTCCATTGAAAAGCCTAATGACACCTCTGGATTTAAATTCCATACATCATTCTGCTTTCATTTTGCAGTTGTTGAAAATGCCATTGCAAGAAAACACTGTACACTATTTCTGGCCGTGCATATTTATAGTTCTTGGCTTCTTTATTCCAAGAAATTGTCATGTACATAAAGAAAATCAATCTTTTCCATTTCCGAACTGTTTTAGAATAGGTGTTCATTTTCTATTGCAACCGTTTGACCTGATCTATGAAAAGCCAGATGGAAAAGTTTCTACCCTTTCCACTCAGGAAAAACACACTCTTGAGTATTTTTAGACCCTGCAATGTACAAGTTTTAAAACCTGAGCTATCCCTTCACATTTTATTTCCTGATGCTTAATACCTGTTCTGTTGCCCGTTTGTGATAAAAGTTCCTCTGGGGCATAATGAGGAAAAGCCAAAGTTTGTTCCACACAAATTCTGCCTTCCATTAATAACACTGACAGGGAGAGAGGTGTTGGAGGCAGTTTCTGTGCACTCGACAAAAAAAAAAAACCTGGTATGAAGCTGCAGAAGCATTTTTTGTTCTATTTATCATCAGATGTTACAATTAAAGACTGACAAGTTTGCAAAGCAAACAAAACAGAAATACCAATCGAGGCCACACCTCCAGAGGGAAAGTAAAAGTCAGGGTGTAAAACTATCACCTCCTGAGCCTGCTCAGCTTGGCTTAACTCCCAGCTCTGCAGGAAAACACAGGCATATCATATAGGCATATATGAATTTAGGTCAAATTTAGCCATTAGCTATTTTGCTAAATACACAGAACTTCTGCTCTGAGGCCAGAAATCCCAAAAAGTTGTGAGTCACCACCACAAACAGCTCAGTCCAGGCTATTTGACCACTTTCCATCCCTAAAGGTTAAGGTGATTCAAGACTGTTTGTTTGCCCTTTGTTTGTTTGCCCTTTCTTTTGTCAAAATGCAACTACTAATTAAAACCTTGAATGGAAGCAATAACCAAGCAAGAAACAGTGTGATGCTGACAGATTTTTGGAAAATGGCTCCTAATTTTTAATTCAATTTAGCTGGTGACCATTCCATTTTTAATTCCATTTAGCTCTGGGTGTTATACAGCTGCTGACAATAAGGGACCAGGAGACCCCAAAACTGTTGGGTTTTCTCTCTTTTCAAATGAAAAAGTTAGAGCAACCATGTTTAAGATGCTGACACCGTTTAACAATCAAAGTGACAGGAAAAAACAAGGTTGGAAAGTCACCTCCTATGGTTTAAATCATTAACTTGAAAATCAAAGGTGAAATCAAACGATGCATGGCACAACTTCTGAATGGACTGCCCCCATGGGCTGGAAGGATTGCCCCCAAAATACCCCCAGAATGGATAAAAGGATGTAGAAGAATGTTTTTTCCATAAAAGATTTCCTTGTTTTTCCTAACAGCACTGAAACTCTGCACCAGAGCCTGGTCATCATAAGTAAGAGCTGGGCAGAAAAATAAGGAACTTCAGTGCAGGATGTGAGAGGGGAGGAGTATTTCCCCATGATTATCTTTTAAACTGCTTAAAATTTAGTGTGTTCTGGTGAAACTAAAATGTGCAGGTGGAGTGGCATTCTCGTTATGCCAACACTTCCTCCTCTAGGATTTGACAGCAGAATTCTGAGAGGACACAGGAAAAACTCAGATCCATAGCAATGTTGAGGGGCTGCAACCCTCTGCCAACAAGTGACAGTGTTGTTCTCCAGTATTATGGGGGAATTTTGTCTTTTGGAAGTGTGTAGCTTATCAGGATTTCCAAAAGTATGTGGCATCTCAGGGATGAATTGGGTTGAATTTACACTAATATAAATCAAAGTAAATATGCAGATATGGGTAGGCAGAAAGTACAGTTTGTCTCTCTCCTACTTACACATTTTTGCTGTTTTCTGTGCAGTTTCAATCACTTTTACTTTTTTTAATGAGAAGAGAGGCCAGTCAGAGGAATTGCAGTATAATTGTGAAATTTAAAGGTTACTAAGCAAGTATATTTTCATTTATCCTTTTTAGCTCTGAAATATCCCACCAAACTGCTAATATCTAATAATCCGTTTATAGAAGCTGAATGTTATCTGTAAAAATTAAATTGTTTACATTCACCATGGCTTACCCTAACTATAAACGCTCATTCATTATTTAAAATGCAGCACAGCATGGTGAATTTTGCGTTTTCCCTGCTCGGTTTTGGCTCTAACCAACTCCACAAATACATTAGCACCATCTTTTGGCTAAACTGGATCCTGATATCTCTACTCGTATCTTTTCCTTACGAGTGGGGTTGTTGCATTTCCTGGTATTTCCCATGCTCTGAACATGAAGAGGAGCCAAAGTGGGAAGTGAAGCTCAGGCTGTGGCTGACAACCCAACCAAGACAACCCTTTCATGTCTACATTGAGGTGACTTTACATTGTTGCAGCCTTAAAGCTGAACCTTTATCATTTTCTTCTCCTAGAATTGTGTAAAGGTGATTTTTTTTGGGTAAAAATGCAAATCACATCCACTAATTATTAATCAGATGCTTGTTTGCATCATATCTTTTTCATAAAATATGGAATGTGGGCCTGCTCCAGGGATTTGCTGCTACTTTGCCTTTCACTTGTATTTTATACTTTAGGTTACCCCATGTAAAAGGCTCTAAATTCAGACTTCAGATGATTTGTAAAAAGTAATTTTCCCTCCTTATTTTACCTTGCATTTTTTATTGTGTTTATTGAAATTAGTTGAAAAGTGGGATGAAAATGCTGCTTCTTATTTAGGCAAAAATCTCCCCTCCTTTCTGCATTCACTTTATCTTTCTGACATCCCATCAGGAAAACCATCCTACACCTCCATCTGCTAATGGTCCCTCCACAGGATCACATCAGAGCCAGGATGCAGGGAATGACCAGGATGGAGGAAATGTATGGCAGCTATGGCATAAATTCCAGACTCCAGGAGATTGTACAAAGTGCACTGCTGGAATTTGAAGAGTAATAGCTCTTTTTTGTTGTTATTTTCTGGATCTGAAGGGATTCTGGACAGAAATTTCAAATCTTAGCACTTTGGGAGCACAAAGAACCTTGGAAAAGGTGGAAATGCCTCGGTGTTACAGACACAGAGGGTCCTCTTGGCCCAGCTTCAGCTTCACCCAAGTGAAGTGTCACAATCTGCTTCCTTAGAGGTCTCTGGAGTTTGGCCAAACATGTGGAGGATTACCTGGACTTGCAAGGAAATGGTGATGAAGATCCTTAGTCTGACTTGGAGAGAACAAACACAACTCAAAGTCAGCCAAGGCTTTTCCAGCCCATGATACCACCATCCACATGTATTGCCGCTTATCACCGCGGGAATGCTGGAGACGCAGAAGAGACGGAGTCAGCTGTGTTCAGCTTCAGAGCAAGGAAGGAAGCGGGGGGGAACCCACCTTCTTTTAATTCTTATATACACTTTAAGAAATCACAGTTCATTGGAGAAAATTAGTACTTCCGTCTTTAACTACAGTGGTTAAGAGAAATGTCCATCAAAGATCTGTGTCCATGAGAAAGGAATGCAATAACAAGATAATTCTACAATAACATAGCTATTTTTATAGAACACTAGTCCTTGAGACTAGCTAGTATAGAGCTAGCTATTTTTAACAGTAAAAATAAGGCAACACACATGGGGTGCCAAAGGAAAGGCCATTTCAGAGCAGGACAACAGCAAACTGCTAAAATGGGTGATTTCAGACAGAAGGGACAGAATCTGGCACATCTTCCTGTTGAGCTTGCATCATCCATAGACCTATTAATCCCACCAGAATCTCCTCTACCCCATTTGCAAGAAAACATCCTCCCAGGGCACAACACCACAAAGCATTACGTCTTTTTAGTGTGATGCTTTCTATTGCAGCTGGGAATGGGATCAGTCGGACACTGGGCTCTGCAAAGCTCTCACCATTCATCACCACCCTGATCTAGGAGTGCAGGTACATCAGGATTTGCCCCTGGCACTGACTGTCACAGCTTTGTTCATCTAGAGCAGAAAAATAATTTACTGCATGACAGCAGCAGATACCAGAGCAGAACCTCAGTGAGAGGGAAGCAATGACACTCACAGGAGAAATACGTGCCATGTATATTTATATATTTTGAATATGGGCATTTAGAAATACATTTACCAGCAGCAGCTACTGGAGTGGGGTCAGTGAAATAAAGTCAAAAAAATTTGCCTAAAACTGGCTGAACCTGTTCAAACAGAAGGCACTTCTCCTTTCAAGCAGTTCTTCCTCAGGACTTGTTTAGCTGCAAGAGGAAAAACTGGTAATAACTAGCTAAATTATGATTTATGGGTAAAGCCATGCAGTTCAAAAATCTCCTCTGTAATATAATATATATCTATATAATTTGTACCCGTATAACATACAGTCCTATACCAAAATATACTCTCTTCTCTCTGCTGCTGTAATTTCAGTCCTCAGGACTGAGAAATCTGGGAAGATTGGCTGGACTGTATGACCTTAGAAGTTTCCCACCTTAAGGATTTTATTATTCTATGATTCTAAAATAACATGGACTGTCCACACATTCTCAAAACATATTTAAGAATGTTTTAAGGCCATGTGGAACAACAGCTGGAAATAGGAGGCAGATAATAATGTCTTAAAAGAATATTGACATGTATCTGAAGAACATTATGCCAAGATTGAGAGAAACCCAGGAAAATACCAGCGTTTCTCTCATTCTAGCTGGCAACAATCACATCAACCAGGAGATTTATAGGGTGAAAAAACCCATAACTGGAAATTTCAGGAAGGTGGGAGAGCTTTCTGTTTCCATTATTTACTAAATGAGAGGGAAAAGGTGTTCCAGGGCTACACTGCTTATATGATTATCCTACACATATTTTTTTCCAGGCAAGGAAAATCTTCAAGGAGCTGGTAGGATTCTGTTTCCATTAAAGAGCCAGAGTATCATAACTTTGCATCATTGACTGAAAGCACAGAGTTCACAAAATGACTCTCGAGGGACCCAGCCCAGCTCAATCTCATTCCGGTTGCTTCCAACCACATCTAGTGGAAAAGCTGCCCTGACAACACACACCAATAACAAAATCTACACCAGCAGAATTTAATATAGGAAAAGTGAAGGGCAAAGAACCAAAAGGAAGGAAAGCATTTCTCATTACTTGGGCAACGCAGAGGCAAAAACTGAAATTGCCCGAAGCAGGGGGAAACTGCTTGAACTGAAAAATTAGAAATATAATTTTTCTTTTCATTTTGAAAGTCTCATCACATACTTTTTTGCACAAGGAAGTTCAAGGAGATGTTCTAGACAAATAAAAAGATACTAGAAACCTGTGTGTTCCTTTAAAGGTATCACCCCAAGTTGTTGCAAATTAGTTAAAATTAATTAAAGAAGTGTTTTAATGACACCAAAAAAGTGTTTCTAAATAGAAATATACTGAAATAAGGGGGAGGGAAGGGTTTGAACTTGCAGGAAGCATTTTTCTCCTTGTTGCACTGGATTTACTGGTCATTTCTTACAACTTCTGTAAGGCTGCTAAATCTACAGTTTCACAATTTTTTTTAAGAGAGAAAGCTTTAAAATTTCAATCAGAAAGGTACAAAACATACTCTTGTTTTTTTTCACCCTCCCAGTATTTGATAATGGGTTATGAAAACACTTACTTGAACAGAACCCAGCCAGTCTCAAGGACTTTGGGTACCTGTGTAAAAAGCAGTGTTGTTCTGCTCCTTCCAAATGGCAATTTCCCCAAGCCAACCACAAATTATTTCGAGCAGCCTTTTGGCACAGTGTGTATGTGTGTGTGTGCTGTATCATTACTATGGGAAATGTTTTGTTTATTGAAAAGCCCCTCTCTGTGAGCCACCAAGCCAAGTAACACTCTGTATTTAATAGCACTCTGCAGGTCGGGCCCCAAGCAAGGGCTGCTGCACTGATGGATTCAGCACTTTATTGCAAACAGCAGAAAATCAGCTGCTGCCAGACACTTAAATATGCTTTTTAAAATCATCTGAGAACATCTGATGCAAACTGGCTTGTTCTGAGATTTGATGTCACTGTTAGACACTGTTAGAGTGCTCCTGGCTCTGCACAGCTCCTGCCAGGAGGGGCAGCCAGGGGGGTCGGGCTCTGCTCCCAGGGAACAGGGACAGGAGCAGAGGGAACGGCCTCAGGCTGGGCCAGGGGAGGCTCAGCTTGGACAGCAGCAGGAATTTCTCCATGGAAAGGGTGCTCAGGCCTTGGCAGGGGCTGCCCAGGGAGCTTTGGAGTGCCCATCCCTGGAGGTGCCCAGGGAAGGCCTGGATGTGGCACTCAGTGCTGGGGACAAGGTGGGGATGGGCACAGCTTGGGCTCCATGGGCTGGGAGGCTTTTCCAAGCCCCGTGACTCTGTGCTGAGGGCCAGCAGAGCCGTGGCCTCCTCGTGCACAGCGAGGGTCAGAGTAGGAAGATCCAGAGCAAAGAGGGTGGCTTGGGGTGTCCCGGCTCCCAAAGGAGCCAGAGCTGGTCCAGCTGAGAGGGACACAAACTTCTGATCCTTCTGATCGCCACCATCCTCACCAGAAGCAGCAGCAGGGGAGAAGGATGGGAGAGGGACCTGTCAGGGACATTGTCACAGTATTGACACGAAAGGACAAGCCAGAGACACCTGTTTCTAGGATTAGAGAGAAGGAAGGAAAGGGGCAAGACCCGCCTTCTTTATTTTTTATATCCATTTGGAAATCACTATTCATTGGAGGAAATCAGTTCTTCCTCCCTCAATCACACTGGTCAAAGGAAATGTCCATCAAAGTTCTGTGTCCATGAGAAAGGAATGTGAATGATAAGATACAGTTACAATAACATAGCTATGTTTACAGAAAGGACCGTGAGAAGTAGCTACAAGAAAGTAAAAAACATTCAACTGCAAGAAGCAGGGCAACAGGACATGATCTTTCTGAAGAAGAAGGAGAGAATAAAGGGATTTTTCTTGTGGATTGAGGGAGAGCTGGGAAAAAACAAAAAACAGGAAAACAGAATTTGTCTCTCTACTATATTGTCCTCCATAAAAACTTAAAATAATAACTAAAGAAAAAAAACAAACAGGAACCACACTGGAGTACCTTAAAAAAAATCCCAAAAACAATCCGTGCATCACCTTGGATGATCCACAAAGGTAAATCTGAGCACTACTTCCCTTTTGGCAGGAAAGGATCCTTTTAATCATCCTTAACAGATGTGTCACTGCTCAATGCTTGGATTTTCTTGCCATATAAAACCATCCTACCACATACCAAAGAGGCAGAGTTCTCCCTGGCTCTTAAAAATCAGCCTCAAAGTGAAAAGATATCAAACTTCTCACCAGCACTAAATCAGCACTCCACAGGCTAAACCATAAGTGTATTCAAGCAAGTGAGCCTTTGAAACTTTTCATTTAGCTCTACAAAGAAAACACTAGATCAGCATTTTCATTAAAAAGAAATGTCATGGCTCATTCCTTTCTGTGATTGAAGAGGAAGCAGCAACATCTTCCAAAACTCAGGAGAGAAACATATGCTGCAATAAAAAATAAATAAAACTGTGATTGTTGTTCCATTAAATATTTCAGTCTATGATTGTAATTACTTCCTGATTGGGAAGAATTCCCATGTTAAAAGCCCCATATAATGACAGCTCAAGTAGATCAAAAAAGCCATGGCAGAACTCACAGGATGAGCCAGGGACAAGGTGCAGGGACAGAAACTTAACTGGTCTTCATACTTCATTTGGTTTTATCATAATTGTGCAGCTGAAGAAACTTTCATCCCTCAGAACCTCTCTGTTCTCCCTCCAACACCTGTAATTTAGCAAAACCCTGGAACAAAACTACTTGGAACACTTTAAGCTGCAGCAGATTTTGGTTGAGGCAGGTCAGCCTCAACCAAAGTCCTCACACAGGTTTCCCCTTTGATATCTGCAGGATTCAGACTGGGATGGCTCAAAGACGGGATGTGGATGAGTCATTGCCCACAAAGGAAGCCACTGTCACAGAACAGGAGGCACACACCCCACAGACTGTCCTGTAGGGAATGGCCTGTGGTTAAAGGCTCCTAAGACACAGAGTAAGGAGTAAACAGAGCAAAGCAAATTGGGAGGGCATTGGCAAAACATCTTCCTTCACTGCAGATCATTTGAGAACAGAACATTTCACTGGAGAGGGCACGAGTTTCAAGGAAGGATTTGTCCAGAAATAATTCTTCAGGACGAAATGACTGGTTGGAAGGAAGGGTTGATGAAGAAAATAAGTGAGTAGGAAAGCGAAAGCCTCAAGAAGCAGCAACTGAACTTCCCAACACGATGATTGGCATATCTGGTTCAAGCATGACCCAAAACTGTAAGAAACACAGAATCTGAAAAGCAGGAGGTGCAGCAGACGTGCCTTACGGGCAGCACACAGCCATCCCCCGGGTCCATGGCAGGAGGACATCAGTGGGGTGCAGCCAAGCCCCAGGCACACTCAGCCTCCCCTCACATCCTCTCGCTGCCCTCAGGAGTGCAACACCTCTGTGCCATTTCCATGGCTTTCCTCCCAGCAAACCCCTCTGCTAAAGCCTGACAGAATCCAGGATAGGAGCTGCACTTGAATCCCAGAATGGTTTGAGTTGGGAGGGACCTTAAGGATCATCTCTTTCCATCCCCTGCCATGGGCAGGGAAATTTTCCACTATCCCAGGTTGCTCCAAGCCCCGTCCAACCTGGCCTTGGACACTTCCAGGGATGGGGCAGCCACAGCTCCTGTGGGCACCCTGTGCCAGTGAGCTGCTGGGCATCCAGGTGGAAGCAAAGCCTCCAAATTCCTCTTCTTGAGAGGCAGTAAAACAGACACTGATAACTGGACAGGAACTGATGAGCAGTCTCAAGACAAAAGCAAGATGTTAAAGTTCATATGTTTTCCCTTTTACTGAAGGCTTCGTGTTCAACCAGTGTAAACTCCACGAGAAAACACCAGTAATGTTCACAGAGTGTCTTGCTGCAAGAATCCAAGCCCAAATTTGCAAACCAAAGTGAAGACCTGAAAGAGTTTTCGTTGCTTATACAGCACTGTCCTCCAGCTCTTTAGTACCACAATGTCGTGTAGTAGTAATTCAACATAAATACATAACTGTACATAAGAAGCATACACAGAGTCACTCAAAAACAGCATCCCTAAAACCTACAGACAGGGAGCTGGGAACCTTTGCTGTTGATCATGACTACTTTCTTTGTGTTAACTTTAAAATAGTAATGATTTTCTTTTATCTTAAATACACGAACAATGAAGTAAAACAATGTCAAGTCAGATGAGAAAACCCTAAGTCACTTCAAACAATTGAGATCTGACACGTACTGTAAGTACAGTTCTGCTTTCAACAGATTAAAGTACTCTCAGATCTATTTTTTGTTCTAGTCAAAGGCAGACACGTTGCATAAAACATCAGGGGGCTTTCTTTGATCACATGCATAACTTTACATTTCTTGTTAAACAGTTATAAAAATAAAAAGGCCTTATAAGAGGTAAACTCAGAGGATATTTATACTTTCTGAATGACAGCTCAATCGGGGTCTTGAGTTTAGCACCACTTTCAAGATGTAAAAATAATTATTTGTAGAGTAAGTTTTCAAGTTACATCTCCAGAGGAGATAAAGGAATGATCCCCAGCTCTGTACAAAACAAGTCCCACTTGGAGAGGGTTGTTACATTCATTGAAATAAACCTCTGCTTAATATCACTGGATTAGAATAGAGAGACCTTCTGAGCATTAATAGGGCCTTTTTGTGCCACTCTGGAAGTTCACAGGAATGATAAAACTGTCTTAATTAAGTCTAAAGATTTTCTCAGCATAAGAGATTATCCCTGGGAGAGGTTGCCAGAGCAGTTCTTTGTCTTCAACAATTAGATCTGATCTGAGGGGCGAGTGGCAAAGCCCAGAACAGGAGCATCTAAAAATAAAGCATGGCAAGGACAGCCTGGTGCTCAGCCCCAACCTCGTTTACTGGGGGTTTTAAGACTTTTCCAAAAATAAAAATGAATTTGAGCTATAAAGTTTTTATATTGATTTTCCTCTGTGTCATAAAAAAAAAAAAAAAAGGTTAATCAACTGCTGAGGCATTGGAAGGAGATTAACCATAGGAAAGAACTTGTAATACCAAGGAAAATGGGGCTGTTAAGACCCTCATACTTAGGGTGAGATAAAAGCCACGTTGGACTGAAGGATGATTTCTCCACCTTTTTTTAATCTTGCAGCTCTGCAGACTTTAACACCCAGCAAAATAAATCCAACCACGCAGCGAACGGCTGCTTTTCCTTGGAGCAGGTTGTTCTGTTGGATCACCAAGCGAGCACCACAGATGCATGGAAACACTTTCAGTTTCTGTGTTTCCCAGGCAACTTAGTTTTAACAGTTGGAGCAAAGAGAGAAGGAATTCTTCTTAAAACATCAAAAAAAAAAATCAAATAACCTGCTGGCAGATTAAAGGAGTTTTATCCTCGTTTATCTAAACTACTCATCAACAGCCTTAAACTCAAAATGTAGGTCAGCTCTGCTGTCCTTTCTTGAGTCAGATCTGAAAGCATGACAGGGCAACCACTTTGAACAGCATCATCTCCATGTCTGCTGCCAATCCCCACCCCTCCCCTCAGGAATTATAACTTTCAGCCTCTGGGACATTGTGTTTTAAAAGTGGGTTTTTTTGACTTGCCACAGCAATATTGAGTACCAGGTAGTGTTTCTAAAGGCTTGCTCTTTCCACAAAAAAGCTGTCTGCTTATGCAAATAAAGACCAGCTTGATGATTTGCTTTGAGTCAATCGACAGAGAGCTGGGGATTTATAAAAACAACTTTTCCAGCCTGTAGAAAGAAATTTCACCCTGAGGTGCAAGACAGCAGCTCAGAGTTCATAGAATCAGTAAGGCTGGTGAAGACCTCCAAGATCACATAACTCCATTCCTTTAGTGGTGCTCTCTGCACAATCCCTCACCTGTTTCACAGTATGTGCAGAGGTGTGATGTAAACGCAGCAGTTCAATTCCAGGCCCACACACATTAAAATTACATAAATGTACCTACTCTGTATATCTGTCAATATATTATGTGTTCTGCTCCCCAAACTGGGACAGACTGTGCAATTTTCTTTGAGGAGGTGCAGGAGAAGCCAGGAGCATGGTCCAGACAGCTGACCCACACCTGGCCAGGGGGATGTTCCATACCATGGAATGCCATGCCTGGGATATAAACTGGGGGAGCTGACTGGGAGGGAAGGATCATGGACTTATGTACTGGGCATCACTCATCTTTCTGGTTGTTTTCCTCTATCTCTCTGCCTTTCACTACAATTATTGTTATATTTTATTTTGTTTCAATTGTAAAACTGTTACTTTCTTCCCAGTTCTCCTCCTCACCTTGGGAGGAGAGGTTAAACCTCAACAGATAGAGGGATATTTTTGGCTGCAGCTTTGTTATTCCCAGACAAAGCCTTTGGCAAGCTGGCCAGTCCAAGTCATCCTGGCAGGAACTTTTTCACACCAACAAGGAGAGGATCCAAGAAATCCACTGAGGTTTTTAATTCATCTTTCAACTGTATATCAAGCATTTAAGGATAAATATCCACCAGGTAAACAAGTGGCTTGGGTAGCACAGCTTGGGAAAAAGAGCTCTATCCCAACTTCCAATATCAGACACTGTCTCCCCTTCACATTTGTGCAAAATAACTTGCAAAGAGCAGATACCATGAGATAGGGCAGATGATGAGGAAACTCCTTTGTGCCCTCAAAGGTTTCAGTGTATTCTTTTCCAGCAGTTCAGCTGGCTCTGTGTTAAAATGCTAATACGACCATTTGCATAATCTTCTCTGAATATTAAATAACAAGACACTGAGTAAGAGTCACAGAGTGAATTCTGTGTCTTGACCCACACAGAGCTGGTGTCCATCTTACACTCTCCTTTGCTGGTTTCAGGGCATTTTCTTGTTTCACTTTCCTGTGACACCTCAAGCAGTACTGTGCTTTTATTCCAAAGTTTATATATTCCCTATGATTGATCCTTCTTTGCACTGAACCCCACGGT
Source organism: Climacteris rufus (assembly GCA_013398175.1). Lineage (NCBI taxonomy): Eukaryota > Metazoa > Chordata > Aves > Passeriformes > Climacteridae > Climacteris > Climacteris rufus. The sequence goes on from VZRZ01003063.1 coordinate 798,663, forward strand.
GGGTGCTGCTCTACTCACCAGAAAACATCTCTCCACCCCCCATGAGTTGGTTTCCACGTTGGTTTGGACAATTCCAGGTCAGGTTGGACAGGGACTTGGAGCATCCTGATCTAGTGGAGGGCTCCCTGCCCATGGTAGGCGTGGAACAAGATAATATTTAAGGACCTTCCAACCCAAACCAGTCTGTGATTCTGGCACATCTGCAATAAAACCCCAGTTTCCAAGTAGCCATAACTGTCCAAAGAAGAAATTCTGCCTATAGTAGCAAGTGATGCCTGAAGAAACTCCCCCTGTCTCACAGGACTGCATCCATGCAGGGGTGACAAATGGGAAGACACTGTTTTGCAAGACAGAGCTTCTGTTGTGAAGAACCAGAATTCATGAACCTATTTCAGGTAAATGTTGGACGATTATCCCTCAGAGAGACAGGTTTGGGTCTGACCAGGAAGGACCTCCCAGCTGCAGCCATGCAGCACCAGCCAAAATCAATTAAATTGTACTAATTTCAGCTAATGAAGCAGCACAGATGAAAACCCCTCAGACAACTGTTACACCCATACAGCCCCCACTCCAGTGAGTCTTTAGGAAGAGGCTGAAATTTGGCCATAAATCCAACAGCGCACACACCACACACGTGGGCAAGCCAGGACATTGTCCCGAATCCTGGAGGTTTGCATCAAAAAAATCATTACAAGCAAAAACCTGCGTTGTACCTGGATGCTGTAGGAAGTGTTGGTGCTCTGCAGGTTTTGTGAGGTGGGGGGTGTTTGTTTTCTAAAATCAGCTCACATATGTGCCAGGCCAGAGCAACGTGTGGCCTCCAACCCAGGGTTGTCAGCTCTCAGTCCTCTAATTACTTTGTAAAGAGCACAGATAAGAACAGCAACAGGAAAAGTATGGAATTAAAGCATGGATACACTTAGCTTCAGAGGTATTACAGAATCACAGCATGACTGGGGTTGGCAGGGTCCTCAGGGGGCCACCCAGAGCTGTGTCCAGGGGGCTTTTGAATGGATCCAAGGACAACGCCCCTGGATGAGCTGTGCCAGAGCTTGGTCAGTCTCAGGGTTCAAAAGTGTTCAGAGGGAACCTCCTGTGTTCCTATTTGTGCTCCTTGCCAGCAAAAAGGGCCTGGCTCTGTCTGCTCCAGACCTTCCCTTCAGGCGCTCATAGACAAATTCCAAAAGCTACGGATGGGTTGGAAACTTCGGAATGTTCCTTCACATGGAAAAAGTCCAAGACTTCAGTCTACTTTAAACAAAAGGGAAGTCAAAAGAAGATTTCATCATGATCTACGAGCACCACTATGGGAAATGTGGCACTGGACTATTCAATTTTAGCCAATAAATCTCTGAGAATGCTCCAAAATACAAGAACAGTCATCAAGATTTGAGATTCATGTATTTTAATAGTTTTGGTGCTGGCCCTTTTGAATGATCATATAAATGTTTATACCTAAATATTTTCCAAAAAAACCATTTTTTTAACAGATATAATTAAAAAGAAAGATAATAGAAAATAAGTTAAATTACATGGGAAGAATATTTCCTCATAGACTTGTATTTTTAAATGAAACACATTCTTTTATATATTAGATTAGGGAGAATTGTTGGCATAGAGTAACTTCTAAAAACACGTAGGGTTCAGAAATTTTCCATTATTATCCCCATGGTCAACTCTGAGCAAATATTTTCTGCCATGGGGCAAATCTTGTTTTAAGAAATTCTATTTTTTCGTACTAGAAGCGTGGCATAGCTAAAACCTGATGTTTGCAAATGTACAACCACCATCTAAAATAAACTCCAGTGAGGCCCCAGGACTGATGCTTCCTTTGCTTTGGAAGAATTGTACATTTTACCATGGTACAACACTGGAAAAACATAACACAAATCTTTATCCCCAAATTTCCCCTTTTGTTTGCTTTGAGGAGGAAGCACCAAGCTGGCCAAGACCATCAAAATACTTCATGGTTCTAAATAACAGAGCCAAAGGCTGCTGAAGTTTGCAGTCAAGGCTTTTAAATTAGGATTATCCAAAGTGGAGGCAGCAGGAAAGCTCAGTGTGTGAATTTCAGGTGGAAAGCGAGCAGTTCCCAAAGGATGGGCACAGAAAAGTCAACAAAGCCTTGGCTGGCACTCAGCTTGAACCCTGGCTGAGTCACATGCCCAGACATTATGTTTTAGGGAGAATAAAAGGTGCTGCTGACATCAACACATCAGAGCCAGAGCTGCACGAGTCCCAGCACTGAAGGGCTGCTCGATATCGCCCAAATGGGGAGCAGGAACTACAAATGGCCAACACCTGCTGCATTACTGAGCTGGGTTCTCTTCTCCTGAGCCTGTGGGCATCATTTGAAATTTCTGTTCCATTTGTACTAGACCAAAGATTCCTGTCAAGGCACCATCTGTAGCAGTGAAATCCCTATCCAATTCCAATCGCTGACACAAACCAAACCCAACCAAACAGAAATCAAACATGTAAAACACCTACATGAAACACACCCCTTCAAGCTATCAAAGTCCTCATCCATCAGATTGTATTTACACCCTGTGTAAAATGCCTTCTGGGACCATTTGGAACAGCCACAGACAGGAAAAGCCTCGGTAAAAGCAAAAGCACAACAGTCTGAAACAGGCTGACAGCCTGAATCCCCAAGGCAGTCTCCAGAATTGCTCATTTCCCTCCCCTGGGAACAGTTGGGGTGTTTGGGTCAGTCCAGCAGCTGCAGGTGCTGGTCCCAGGGCGTGCAGGGACCACGTGCACAGTGCAATCAGCACTTTGGAGCAGAGCAGGGAATTGTTTCTGCTGTAAAAGACCATCTCTGAATTGCTGTGTTTTCTTTATTTTGTGATCTTCTGAAGGAAGCAAATGGCTGAGGATGGGATGAGATCCAGCAGTTTTGCATAGTTTCTCTCCCAGGAGCATTCAGAAGAGAATTGGATTCTCAGCCACGTAGCAAAAATAGGAATGAGTATCTTACAAGGAGCAAAAGATGAAGGGTTTTCAACACTTTGCACATTTGAAGCTGGGACAGAGCACAGCACCAAGTGCTGTGTGAGCAGAGAAACTTGTCCATATTGCTGGTTTGCTGAGCTGTGGGAGGGAGGAGAGGAAGGTGTTTGTAAGATAGTACCACAGAGTGGAACCAGGAGGAGCTCTACCCAGTGGGATCAGGCTCAGCATCTCTCTCACCTCAGCAAATATTAATCATCTGGGGCTGGTGACCCAGCAGAACTGTCTGGCCTGTGCATTCCACTCTGTGCTTTCTGAAAGGGATTTAAGAACTGGAAAGCCCTTGACACCACTGTGGTGGGCATCACCAACTGATATCCATACTGAGGGAAGCTGAGCTTCCAGGCAGCAGGAAAGAACCAGCCTGCTGGACAACCTCCTGTTCCTGGAGGCGTGAGCTGAAAACCTTTCAGAGAGAACAGAAAACTGTACCAAGGTCTCCTGCAACAGGGATCACCACAGAATCCCGGAATGGTTTGGGTTGGAAGGGATCTTAAAGATCATCCAGTTCCACCACGGGCAGGGACACCTTCCACTAGACCAGGATGCTCCTAGGCTGGATCACCATGAGGCCTGGATGACTTTTCTGGGAAAGAGACCCCAGATTTTAATAACAGTTCATCATGATCCTGCTGTCTGCCTTCTCTGCCAGCCCCAGGAGCGTTGGGCAGAGCCAGCATGACCTGAGCAAGCAGGACAAGCACTCCCAGGTGCTCCCTCTGCTTGTTCACCTCCACCACAGCCCCCACAGCCAGCCATGAATCTGCCAAATCCCACCTGCCCAGGGCTTCTGACAGACATTAAATGCTTCCTTCAGGAGATGCAGTTGGCTGGGCCAAGACAATTTATTGAGCTGTTGCCACAGACAGTTAAAATTTATGATGGGCTTCATATTAACTAGATTGTATACAAACATTTTTAAATGCTTCATGCAGAAATAACGGGAATAGCTCAGAGCTGAAGCCACTGGGATTTGCTTTGAAAAATTTGTGTTTTCCCTCTGAAAACATTTGCAAGTGACCAGAGGTTTTACATCACACATAGGTGGTTGTGGCTTCTGAGGGAATATTCTGTGGCTTTTGCCCAAGTCACTTTGAAAGAGCTTTGAAACCTCCCCTGTCCTCTGAGGGGCTGGGTGAGGGGTTTGGTGCACGTGTCTTTTCTGACCTTTGAAAAGAACATCCAAAACTGCACACAAGCAGCTCTCCCACAGCTTAAGCTGTCAATTATTAATTAACACTTGTGCCACCCTCTGCTGAGCCCACGAGCCCTTTTCCCTGGTCACCGCAGGCACTGACAAGGAAGGAAAGTGGAAAAAGTCACACTGGAGAGGCAAGGAGAGGCTGAGGCTATCCCTGGCACAGGGATGCATCCTGGGATTTAAATATCTTCACCCTGTGAAGGCCATGATCTCTCTGCAAAGTCCCTGAACATCCCCAGGAGCTGCTGCTGCTGCTCCCTCATGCTTCAGTTCCAGAGTTGGCATTGATTTGTGATTTACAGATAACCCATGCAGCTTCACCTTCCCGAACCTGCAGGCAGCCTGAGGCAATTTTGGGGCCATTCAGCAGGATATATGGATGGGTTTACCCTCCCTAAAGCCCCCAGGGTGACAGCAGATTGAGAGCCTCCTCCTAACTTTCTGCGCTAGGATGTTTTGCTGAAGGTCTCCCAGTCAGGTGGAAGGAGAAAGAGTAGAAGCCAAGCCTGTGGGACAAGTCAGTCTTACAATTAATTTGAGTATGGGAATGGCTGGAGCTCTGTGAGGGCAGGGTTAGGTTGGATATCAGGAAAAGGTTTTTCCCCAGAGGCAAAACCAGAAGAGATGCAAAGACACACAAATTCTCTTTTTCCTAAGTGCTAAGGTAACAAAACAACAAGAGCAAGAGATGAAAACATGAGAACCCAAAATTAAAATTAATGGCAAACTTCACAACATATTTCTTTAATCCCTGTGCTAACAACAGAGAATGAAAAGCTGGTTAGATATTCCTTGCAGGACCGAACTCAAGTTTAGGGAAGAGTTAAAATGCACAGCCTTACATTTTGCTGTCTTGCTCTCTAAAGTGCTGCCATGTACTGGCTGCATTTAAGGCGCTGAGGAAAAGGGCGAGAGAGGTCCCTGCAAGCAGAAGATTTCCAGGGAAATTGTCACTTTCTCCTCTTCAGTGACAATTTAGTAAATTGTGGATGCGACAGGAACAATCGAAGCAGCGAACTGCGGGAGGAGAGGGATGCTGGCGGTGCTGGGCTTGGGCACAGGAGATGCTCCACAGGCTCAGCTGCGGAGATTTGCTCAGGAATTGCGGCTCCTGCAGAGCACGAGTAGCATCTAGTGGATGTGGGGGAAACTTCCAGGGCAGGGAAGGCTCATCCTTAGGAACGGGAACAGATTAAGGGAGAAAAGAAGGGTGTGCCCTTGCCCCCTCCCCGTTGTTTTCAGACCTCCTCAAACAGCCCCAGTCAAATCTCCCTTTGCCACATTTAAACGGGATATTAAATGAAATTCATGAAATGGGCATTTGTCCTGACAAAAGAGGTGAATTAACAAGGCACATTAAGAAAAAAAATAGAAATCCCACAAATCCCACAGCAGGTGGGGAAAGATGGGAGGCCGCAGGAAGGAAGGGAGCATCCAGTGGAAGGTGTCCCTGCCCATGGCAGGGGTGGAACAAGGTGAGCTCTAAGGTCCCTTCCAACCCAAACCAGTCTGGGGTTCTGGGTTTAGAAGGTGAATGTCATTTCTCCATTCTGCTGGAGTTAACAGGCAGCACTGGGAGGGGACTGGCCACCTGGCTCAGCCACCCGAAGTCTCATCTCTGAGAAGGAGAGATGCAAAAACATCAGCTTTTGTAACAAACTAGCTGAAAATTGTAATCCAAAACAGGAAACTAAATTAAGAGATGGATATTAGTAATTTTTTTTTTTAATAGCAGAGTGAGTTTTCACTAAAACTCAACGATGAGCTTGGCTGTACAGTCTAGCCTGTGCTTTTCATCAGGAAGGATTATTTCCTATTGACTGAAAGCAAATAGCCTTGGCTGGGTCTGCAACTTTGTCTGAATGTCCCTGTGCTAGAAGACATCCAACACAAGCTTTGGAAGGTCACCTTCACCTCCTTTCCTATTTTATTACACATTTACTGAAATCAGAGCTCATTTTTTTGTCCCATTGCTGCAAAAAAAAAAAGAGGCAGCAAAAAAAACAGATTTCAACCAATCTTTCTCTCTTCATTTACTGGAAATCCACCTAAATGTGCAGCTGTTACCACGGCCTCTGCCCAAGGAACCACTTCTTCTCTTTGTTCTGAAAGGGCACAAAAAGGCCCTTTACCCATCCCAGGTATTGCTGCATCCAGACTTTTCAGGGCACATGACTTCACCAGCTCCCTGCCAGCCCACCTGAGCCAAAGGAACACAATTCACATGCAGGGCCAAGAATTTATTGACAGGCTAATTAAAGCCTTGACAGCCTAATGCAAGCATGATTATTAGCCCAATTACAGGGATACAAACATTTGTAGTGCAAAGCATCCAACTGCCTCAGCCCTCGGGCAGTGATGGTGCGGTCACAATCTGAGCGTGCAGAACTTTCTCTCCTCTCCCTCTTGCTTGTTCTTGACCCACCCTTCCTTGAAGGTCCCTTCATCATCATCATCAACATCCCACCTCCCTCACCAGGAGGATTCCAGCACTGATAATGGAATTTCTTCCTCTCCAGTCTGTGTGGGTTCTTTTTATGACTTTCTGAAGGATTTGCTTACTCACTGGTGCATAAATTACTTGTTATAGCAAGTTTTACTGTACATGGCAGAGTTACTGTATGTTGGATTCCTGTTCTTTGTTCTCTTTGTTATTCCCAAAATCAGCTTTATCAGTGTCCTCCTTACATCCCTGAAGGACCATCAGTGCCCACTCATTGTAGGTGTCCACAAGCACCACACCCTCTGTAGCATCTCATGACAGTATTTTGGGTGTCCTCTGCTATATTATTCTAATTTTGAGTGCTAATAAGCCATCAGCACAAGTTATTTCCACAAACATCCTTTCTCCAGGGTGCCACTGAATGATCCACTCCAGCAGAGCAGATATCAGGGAGTAGAATAATTCACAAGTAGTTGGATTCATGTGTAAATGAGACAAAAGTACCACCTCTTTATTTTCCTTCAATTTTTCAAGATATCCTTTCTCCCACTCCCAATCACCCTCTGAAATTCCCATTCTGGAATTAATGGTTACTTGAAATGTGGTTTAAAGAGCTAAAGAACTAACTCTAAATTACTCAGCTCACCCTCTCCGGGGCAAATGCTTCAGGGCTGTCAGATTTGGGCTCATTTATTCTTCTTCCCAGATGTTTGTTAGTGGCCACTTCAGGTTTTGCTCCAGCTCCTGCTGTGAAGTTTCCAGCTGTGATAAGGGAGTATCAAGTCCAGGAGGACTGGTATCTCCTCCATCTGTGTTTTAATAAGATGAACAGCTTCCAGCAGCTTCTCCTGCAAACTGGATCCCACCTGGGGTGTCTTACCCCAGCTCTTAAATACATCAGGAATTGTCAGCTGATTTTGCCAGAGGTCAAAGCAGTAGTGGGATTTGTTGCTTCTTGATAGTTTCTCCTTTTTGGAGAGGTCAGACCACCAGCTCCAAGCACATTAGGTGCCTTCCCCTTCCCTCTACTCCCCTCCTGCCATCCTTGAAAATACATTAAAGTAGCTATGAATAAGTGATTGCTACTTTTTTTTAAATTTCCCAGGGGTAAAAAAAAACTTCATTAAGTTTCCCACTACAGTTTCACTGCAGGGAATGAGCTGGAAGTGGCATTCAGAAATAGCAACCAGTGATGCCAGGGACACTGAGGGACAGAGAGCTCTCCCCTGGAGGTGCTGTACAGACGTGGTGGGCTTGGGGAGCTCCTGAGGACCCCAAAAAGGGGTCAACAACAGCACAGAGGTTAAAGACTACGTGGGGAGAGAGAGAGACACTGGGAAGGGACTGCACACGCTCCTGGCTCCCGCGGAAAAATATAAATTGCATGCTACAGTGTGCTAAGCAAGCAAATTGCAGGTAAATCTATTCCTGCAGAGTTCCTCCAGCACCCCATCCCCCGGGAAAGCAGCAAAGCTTTACATCAGGTGGAGTCAGCCTCGGGTAGTTCCTGCAGGCCGGGATAATGCAGCCTTGAAAGCAAAATTCCCCAGCACTTCATTTCAGGGCCATCCGACTTCATTTTCAGAGCTCTTCGGCTGAAATGCTCTGCAGCCCTGAGGGACAGCAGTGTGTCACATTTTACTCCTCTACCTTTAAAGACAGATATGATCTCTAGAAGAGGCTAAATTCTCTTTTACTACAAGACCAATTTAGCACCATAAATGTGCAATGAGAATTTATCCGACAGCATCTCCATCCCAGGATTGAGTGCAGGCTTGTTAGACCCATCAGCATCATCCCCACCTCGGTCTCCCTGACTCCCTCCCTTCAAAGAAAAGAGAACATCATCATGAACAAGGTGTTAAGAGCAAACATTACCCACAAAAGACAAATTTTTAAAGACTAATTCAGTTTGTTCTTTGCTGCTCACTTGGACTATGCATTGCCTCTTTCAGTGCTAACCTATTTTCTCTCATTTATTGTTTGTATTAAATAACGACCCATGGCTAAAGCTGAGGGTAAGATTAGAAAGTGAAATTCATGGGATTTTCAGAGTGTTTTGGACACACAAACACATTGTTTTCTTGGGGTGCTCCCCTCAAAATCCAGCTTTGCCAGGTCTCATCAAAGCACCAGTCAGTTCAATTGTCCTTTGAGCCACCTGCAGATTTCCTGACCCTTTATAGGAATAAATGAGTGGGAGAAGATTTCGGTCCCTTTTCAGCCCAAAACACACACTAACACTTCCAAAATCCCACACTGCCAACATAATTTCCTCGGTCTGTGCCCTGACTCTCATTTTCTCAAGACATTACACAGAATCCAACAGTGGTTTGGGTTGGGAAAGGGACCTGAAAGCCCATCCAGTGCCACCCCTGCCCTGGGCAGGGACACCTTCCCCTGTCCCAGGTTGCTCCCAGCCCCATCCAACCTGTCCTTGGACACTTCCATGTTGCCTATTTGTCAAATTGACCTGAAATTTCTATTTCAAATGAATTCTTTTTCATTCATTTATCTCTAGATAAAACTGCTGTTATTAGAGATTTTACTTCAGCTTGTTTCCAGGCTCCTACCAAATAGGAGAGAAAATATCAACCACCCCTTTTATTTTTAGCAAGCTCAGTTTCTACCCGTTTTTCTTTTCTTTCCCTTGTCTTTGTCCCCAGACACACAGGAAAACCTGGTCATAACGTAGGCAAAGAAAAAACCAAAGAGATTTGATGAAATAATTCCAGTTTTACTGCTTAGCACACAGGAGCTGGAGGAGGATAAACTCAAATACTCAGACATATACTGCAGTGTTAGAAGCCTTATGAGTATCTGGGTGGCCTGATTGATGCCTCTGAGCCTCCCAGCTTTTCATGGACCAGGCAGCCAAGGAGAACACCAGTCCCTGGGATACCATAAGGAAAATGGGCAATGACACACATCCTAAGGGTGGCCCAAGGTGAGTAATGATCCCTGTGAGCTCCCCTCTGGTGCTGGAAATCACTCTGCAATTCCCACCCTGGTATTCAACCCCAAGCATAATCCATTCACAACAATTTCACTTTTATGGAACAAAGCTGGGCCCTTGAATTATGGCTGGGACAGCAGAAAATAGTAAAAGAAAATTTTATAAAGCTGGCAGTCATCATTATGCACTCAAAATCAGAGAATCATTAAGGTTGGAAAGGACCTGTAAGAGCATTGGGTTGAAATACTGTGTTTGGTTGGGGAGGAAATGGGTGGGATGCAGATAACCACATGTTCATTTAAGGAAAAAAAAATTTAAAAAAAAAACGAGAATAAACCCTGGCACTTTTCTGTCCAGTGTTTTGCTCCTGCCATGCTGGAGCTTGCTCCTGTCCTCCTTAACCCAAGCTGTAATGAGAGCAAATGATTGGCCAGCTAGAGATGTACCCAGTTCCAATTCCTCTCCTTCCTCAGGATCACACATTTAGCAGAGCTCTGCTAAACGTCTTCTGAAAGGGGGAAAAAAGCCACAAAAAGCAATGCTCCCACTGCAAACAATACCAAGGGGAAACCATTGGCTTACTGAGCCTTCTTCTTGCTGGAAGCAATCCCACTTCTGGCTGGAAAACCTGTGGCTGTTCTCAGGAAGGATGCTCCAGTCATGGAATCACAGAAGGGTTTGGGTTGGAAGGGACCTCAAAGCCCATCCAGTGCCACCCCTGCCATGGGCAGGGACACCTCCCACTGTCCCAGGTGGCTCCAAGCCCCGTCCAGCCTGGCCTTGGGCACTGCCAGGGATGGGGCAGCCCCAGCTTCTCTGGGCACCCTGTGCCAGGGCCTCCCCTCTCTCACAGTAAAAACCTTCTTCCTTATATCATGGGGGGAATATTTACACCAGATTTTCACTGGTGCAGCTTAATCCTGTTACTTTTTGCTTTGCCTTCACTACCTGCACTTTTCAGCCTGCTCTTTAAATATTTGTCGACCTTCCTGCATTCGTTTAAAACTTTTTACTACTTTTGTTAATGGTTCCTTAATACCTGTTTAATACAGGCCAATATGAAGGAATATCCTTGTGCTTTTCCCAGCCATCCCACAGTCCCACGTTGTTATTGGTTGCACTGTTCTCTCTCTACCTCCTGGCAATTACTGTTGGCTCCCCCAGGTAGAGCCAACCTGCAAATAAAGAGGAACATAAAAACGTCCAGGTCCCATCCGTTACAAAAGGCAGAGGCTGGCACCCCTTGTTGCTGGAATTTACGGACTGCTTTTTAGCTTTATCATTTTATCCCCCTGCAATGGTAAAATCGGTTAATCCTGGGTGGCATCATAAAACCCGCAACCAGAGACAGACCATAACTCATCCGAGGGCACTGCGGCACAAACCCCTCTTGGAGCAGCAGAAGTTAACTCCTTCTGCCCCTGCTCCTCCTCCAGGGCTCCAGGGAGGCTCCACAGAGGATATTTGTCCCCTCAGCACCTCTGAGAGTCTGCAACCCCCGCCCTTTAAAGGTGCAAGTGGCCCCCAGGCACAAATCTCTTAATTAGCCGGTGAAGTCCATCAAGTTTTAGAGCAGGGGAAGGCGAATCCATTTGATGGGAAGGCTCAGAGGGTGACGAGATTGCAGGGCTCAGACACGGCGATGCTCGGATGCTGCAGGCACAGGGCAGGGAGGTTCATTGGAAGCTGAACCCCTCACCCTCCATCTTCCATCCCACTCCTTCATTTGAAGTTCCTCAGATAATGCTCCCCGAGAGCTGCTCAGCATGAGGGAACCAAGGAAGGAATTCACATCCAAAGGTCAGGGAGGGATCCCGAGGGAAAGCCATCCCCATCTGCTCGGGATCCACATGCCCCCGGGGGCTGGCACACCACCCACTAAACCATCCCGGGAAATCGCCTTCCTGAGAACAACAAAGGATCCAAAATGCGTTGTCTTAATCAGTTATTGAAGCTTTAATCACTTGTGTAAGAGTCTGGATGAATGAAAAGGAAGGCAGCGCAGAATTGCACCTGTGCTTGTGTGAGTTAATAAAAAGGCTGCTGAACCTCATCCTTTGATGTTTCCACACCACACTGCTGACTCCCTTTGGGA
>VZRZ01003063.1:810546-893498 GCA_013398175.1 Climacteris rufus
CCCCCCCCAATAAAATTAAAACAGAAAAAAAGCCAACCAGATAAACCTGATCTGACCCAAAACATTAGATTCTGTTTCAGCTCACAAATGTGTGGTTCACATGGGCAGGTTTGGAACTGGTTTCAGAGATGCAGATATATCTCATTTCCTTGGATGATGTTACTAAATTTCCAGCTGGTGCTGCAGGGATGTTTCAAATGAACTGCTGCCCCTCACATCCATGGATTTCCTCATGAAGGACCAGAAATGCAGGGCACAGCCCATCCATCAGCCCCATGTTCAGTACCAAATGGAGGAGACCTGGAAACATCTTCATCAGAGAATTGTCCCAGAAGGGGTTGGTTTGGAAGGGACCTTAAAGCCCATCCCACTCCACCCCCTGCCATGGGCAGGGACACCTTCCAGTATCCCAGGCTGCTCCAAGCCCCATCCAACCTGGCTTTGGGCACTGCCAGGGATGGGGCAGCCACAGCTTCTCTGGGAATTCCATCCCATCCCATCACCACCCTCACAGGGAACAATTCCTTCCCAATATCCCATCCAACCCTGCCCTCTGGCGGTGGGAACCCATTCCCCCTTGTTCTGTCCCTCCATCCCCTGTCCCAAGTCCCTCTCCAGTTCTCCTGGAGCCTCTTTAGGCACTGGAAGGGCTCTGAGGTTTCCCTGGAGCCTTCTCTTCTCCAGGTGAGCACCCCCAGCTCTCCCAGCCTGGCTCCAGAGCAGAGGGGCTCCAGCCCTCAGAGCATCTCCATGGCCTCCTCTGGGCTCTCTCCAGCAGCTCCAGGTCCTCCCTGTGCTGGGCCCAGGGCTGGGGCAGCTCTGCAGGGGGGGTCTCACCTGAGGGGACAGAGGGGCACAATCCCTCCTTTCCTGCTGCCCGGGCAGGGGGATTTCTGGGCTGGAACAGGTCAGCTCTCACCCACCAGCATCACCAGGAACTTCTCCCCAGGCTGCCCTCCGTGAGTTCTTCCCCTTTTTACTTGTCCCTGGGATTGCCCTGGCCCCAAGGTGCACTCGGGCAGGTTGGAAGTGCCCCCAGACCTCAGCATGGCACAGGGAACCCCCAGAGCAGGATTTGGGAAAGGCGTTGGGATCCATCCCACACCCAGCAGCACCTGCCACCTTTGTGCCAGTCTGCCCAGGGCACAGCCTGCCTCTGCTGGCCAGCCCTGCCGGGACACTGCTCTGCTTTCAGCCGACTCGGGAATGATGGCTGAGTCTCATTCGCATTACATTTACTCCAATGCCATTCCCTGGAAAGGCCGGTGTGAAATGAGTGGAGCTTGGGAGCAGCAGCTCCAGCAGCCGTCCCAGCACCAAGAGGTGGCGCCCAGAAACCAGTGGATACTGCCCGTGGGACTGGTTTGTGCTGGGGAGTGCCCAGAGCTGCCGGGACCACGGAGAGCAGGGCAGGTGGAAAGCACATCAAGACAGATATTCCGACTGTACAAAATGAGGAACAGCCTTTCCAGCCTCCATTTCCAGCCTTCCAGACCCCTCCTGCTCCAAGCAGCAAGCTCAGTTCACTGCAACTGTGCACTCACCAAATCAGCAATTTGTTCTTCCCACACAACTTTGCCATTGATTTATTCAAGACAGAGCTTTGGTTCTTCTCCTGGCCCCAACTTCCGTTTTATACACCCCTTACAAGAACCTTTGAACAGAGTAAATTGCAAAACTCCATCATAAAAATTCTTATTGCCTTTTCATTCCCTTTTCTGGTTTCCTTAAGCTAAAATTTATTGGGTTTAAAATGAGAAGTGAATATACAATATCCATGCTTTGAGCACAAACTAATGAATTAAGAAAAACAAACCTTTTAGTGTAGAAATTAATCCAGTTAGGGAAAAAACCCTTGAACTGCAAGATTATCACATCTTGATCTTTCATGCTACAAACCCAAGCTTATGATCAGCAGTACATTGAAAGGGGAAAAAAAAGCAGAATGGGGGAGGTCCTGATTAAAATTTATCATTGAAATTCACTGTAAAGAGATTCACTGAGGCAAGACATTATATGTATTTAAAAAATAGATTTTTTTTTTTTACAGAAAAGGGGAAATATTTACATTTTGAAAGATTGATAAACCAGTGCTTCAGAGTACCCAGTCACTGACTAAGAGGTATAACTTATGGGCTGATTTTTCTGTAGTCGATGTATTAAAGCTTTTCTGAACACTAATGAAGGACATGACAAGCTTAACCCCAATTAGCAACAAGAAAGCATACTGTAAACTCACCCCATGGTTTTATCAAGGGAAAGGAGCCAAAGCTGAGCAATCTTCTAACAACTTTATTAAATGATATTTGCTTGGATTTGCAGCCTGAGCAACCTGGTCTGGTGGAAGGTGTCCCTGCCCATGGCCAGTTTTGTGGTCCCTTCCAATCCAAACCAGCCTGGGATTCCATGATTCCTCATAGCTGTTGTTTGCCACAAAAAATAGAATTAAAAACTGGGGAGGGCACTACCTATTTAAATGTGGTTTTGAGAAAACTCCAAGGCTCCGTTCTGCACTGAACCCGATGGAGCCTCTTCTGCCTCTTGAAGGGGGAAAAAGAGGCAGACACCGTGGAGGTGACACATTGCAGGCTGTACCCACCTACTCCAAACCTTTCCTCCATCTGGAGTGCAGCAATATTTTAATCAAACCATTTCCAGAGCCCACCAGAGGACGGCCGAGCAGCGAAGGCCCAGGCGGCCACGCGGCCTTTCCTCCGCGCAGAACTCCCGCGGGGCCCAGGCCCCGTTTCCACCCCCTGGCCCCGGCTCTTCCCCTGCCTGCCTGGTGCACACATTTTTCCTCTTTTCCCCCTCGGATTGCTCTCCCCAGGAGCAGCAGGATGGCAAAGCCTCTAAAGCACGACGTGCCCCCTTCATGACACCAGGGAAAGCAGCACAGACACAAGAGGCGCTTGGCCAGCAAGGTGCTGATTTAGCTGGAAATCCTACAAACCACAGAATGGATTTACCCTCCCCGTGAAGCTTAACAATGTGGCTGAATTATTTCACCTAACAAGGGAGTCTTTCATGCATATATTAATACAGCAGAAGCCCATTACATCCCCCAGTCCTTACACCACACTTTTATTTGACTGATGTCTGAATTCACCTCCAGCTGCTTTTGCAATTTGCTTGATCTGCAGGCAATCAGTGGAAATTGCTGCTGCTTTTTGTGTCTTCCACAAAGGTTTTTCTCCCAAGCATAAGTTCCTGAAGAAGAGAACTCTCTGTCTTCTCCACAAGATTTTTCAAGCACAGGAAAATGAACATCTGACTCAGCACAGGAGTGCTCTGTATTTATTTACACCATCTATTGTGAGTGCCAAGGAGAGCAACAGATAAACACATTTCTTCAAAGTGCTCCCCCAAAAAAATGGCATTTGAATTTAAACACTTCACCTGCTGGAATGAAAAGTCTGTGCAGTGCCTGGAATTACATAGTTCCCTCCTTGTATTGCTGGATCTGCCTAATAATTTTTGTCATTGTGATTTAGATGACAGCGTACAGGGACAGATGAACACTTTTGGAAGGGTCAGCTGGACAGACCTTCAAGTAACTGAAGTAAACATTTTGCTTAGGAGACAAGGAGCAACACAGGAGCATTGCTGCAAACACTGGATCTAACTGAACTTAAAAAGGGGAAACACTGAAAAAATATTGGACTTCTGGGCCACTCCATAAATTTTGTGCCCACTGAAACCACCCCATTTCGGCAGCCAGATGTCAAAGAGCCACTAAGTAGAGTTGGCTTAGTGCTGGAAGGAGCTGTCATTGAAAATTTACATTTGTGTCCATTTTAGAGCACCAACAAAATGTCCTCTAGAATATATATATATACTTTTTTTTTTACATCAAAGAAAAATATCCTGTATCAATTCTAAAACAAGGGAGTGTTAAATTAATTGTTAACATTTTTCACCATTGCAAATTCATGACTTTTGGGGATATTTCTAGTAGTTTTTACTCAATTCTGAAAGGTTCCTTGAATTCCAAAGAGATATTTCTAGTAGTTTTTACACCATTCTGAAGGTTCCTTGAGTTCCAAAACAACTCTAATTGTGGACTTATTTGGTGAATTCAAAAACAAATTTAGCCACTAACTGGGGAGAGGTTGCTCTGGATAAAAATACAGATCCAGGCACAACTGTCCTTAACCAGAATCTGATGAATCTGAGCCACAGTTTGATGCAATATTTGAGTTGTCTTCCAACCTCAGAGTGTGATTTGCTGTCAAGAAGACAAAATAAAGCAGGGAATGATTACAAGCCAACCTGTGAAATAATCACAGTCTCGTTTGTGCAGGTAAATATTAACTGAGAAGGAACTAAAAGTTTGTTTAGTTCTGGGCTGGAGACTTAAAACAATGCTGTGCACGCCTGGGAAAACCATGATGGCTCATTTGTGCCTCTGGCTGGCTGAAGGATCAGGAGCTTGGTAGTGCTGCCCGCCAGAGGCTACAGAAAAAGGCTGGATGACTTTCACTGGTGTTTTGATGGATGGAGGCTCTAAGGGATGTCCATGGCAGTGAGGGGAAGAGATGCTGGTATTTATTATCTTTTCTTGGTTGGCCTCCATTCCTCCTGCTCTTCATAGAATCCCAGACTGGTTTGGGTGGGAAGGGATCCTAAGCTCATCCCATTCCACCCCTGCCACGGGCAGGGACACCTTCCACTATCCCAGGGTGCTCCAACCTGACCTTGGACACTTCCAGGGATAGGGCAGCCACAGCTTCTCTGGGAAAGCTCTGCCAGTGCTCTCCCCCATCCCTGCACCTGTGTGACTCCCCTCACTATGGAATTCTGGCACAGAATATATTTAATCTGAGATTTTCGCTTGCTGCTTACAAAACACAAAAAGTGCCAGAGGCCACTTTGTGGTGGTTTGTGCAATGCTCATGACCTTCACAGGATCTGCAGCAAGGGAAATAAAGATGGGAGAGAAGAGTAAACAAGTTTAGGAAATAGTGGCAGGTACTTTTGCTCCTGGTAAAAAATGGGGTTGAGATCAAACCTCCCATCATATTATCATTGAATGTAAATAAACTACACTACATCTGAGTCCACCTCTTAAAACAGCAAAGCAACAGATCTTATCTGGTGAAAGGTGTCCCTGCCCATGGCAGAGGGTTGGAAGAAGGTGAGCTTGAAGGTCCCTCCCACCCAAACCATTCTGGGATTTTTATGGATGAATGTATGGAATGTCAACCACAGCAGTTGAAGTACTGCAGTAGAGCACACCCCAAAAAAACCCCATTGTCCAAGACCCAACCCAAAGCTCACAAAAAGTCAGGGTTTCCTCCCAAATTTCCTGTTTTAATATTATGTCGGGTCTGCCACTTTTAAAGAACAACTGCTATAAATAAATGTGTCTGTGTATCTGCATATAAAATTCCCATGGTTTAAAATTAAGCCCAAGAAAAGAGTCTCATTTTCTTTCTTGCCTTCTCAGACCAGAGTGATACATAATAATTTCTGACCTATTTATGTGTTAGGTCTTTACAGCTGAAAATCCCTAAAGGCAAGAAAACCAATAAGGCACGGAGGCTCCATGTTTTCCTCAAACTTACCTCGAGAATCCCAAACCCACAAAGCTGCTCAACAATTCATTCATTAATGTCTTGCATCCATATACAGAATTCTGCTGCAAAAAAAATAAATGAGAAGATTTAAAATTATTTTTCCTGCATTACCACTGAGAAGTAGAGGAAGAGGAAAATCAAGTTTTGGGGCAAGATTGCTGAGGAAAATGTGATGGCAAATGGGCAGCTAGCCCTTCCTGTGAGGGAAGACTGAAACCTGTCCAGTTTACACTGAAATGGTTTCTGTTCCAAGGTTAATCACCTTTTTTTCAAGTTGATGGACTGTGTGTGGTGTCCCTGAGCCACTCACTCGGTTACAGCAGGTTACCTGAGGGACAGCCAGGTTGCTCAGAGCCACCTGGTGTTAATGTCCTGCAAAAAGCTGTTTGTGCATCCAGGAGGAATGTCAGAATCATTAAATCCCCATTTACTGGCCTCCTACATCACAGCATTTAGCACCTGATGCTGGCCTGGGAAAGGGCTTTATCACCTCAGTGGGCTGAGGGAGGCTGGAACTGCCCAGGTTTTAGGGGGAGCAGCCCAAGGCTCCTGGGACAGCCCTCCCACTCCGGGTTACATCTCTCTGCCAAAGAACAGCTGCCCACAGCAGCCAGGGGTCTGGGGACATGGCAACACCAAGGAACCAAAGCCCCAAGGAGACACTTGAGCACTGTGCCCTCCTCCTGCTTGGAGACGAAGGCTGGATTTTCAAATTCTTTTTTATTTTTCCCGAACACCCTGTGTTTATTTAGATGGCAAAATACTGTTGCTTGGCTATTACCTGTGGATTCATAAGACAAAGTTCTGTGTTTTTGCAAGAGCTTTCCTCAGTGTCCCACCACACAGGGAACTGGGAAAACATGAGCAAAGGCTGTTTTCCATTGCGAGGATTTGCCATCAGAGAACTGTGATTTAGTCACATCCTCTAAGCCAGCATATTTTTCTTAAGTGCATCTTACAACACCATAGCCACTTAGAAAAAAATATTTCAATGTAGTTGATTTTTTCAATCTGACATTTATTACATTACACAACAGAGCAGAAGAGTTGGCTTTCGTCACACTGCAGAACACAAATGTTGGAATTTTACACTGGAGAGAAACATCAGAACTTCACCAAACTGAGCTGTTCAGATGTGGTCCAGCTACAGGGCTGCAACTCCTCACTCTGATTCGAAAGGAAACCAAATTTAAAACAGCAAATTCCATATGCAAGGCTCAAGGCAGCAACTTTCCTGTGCACAGCTCCCAGGGCACGTTTGTACAACTTGGCTTCCACTGTTTTGCAGGAGGAGTTTTGGCCTCACCCTTCCAGCCACAGGCCTGGATGGAGCTGTTGGGTTTGGGCCTTCCCCTTTTGGGCTTCCCCTCCTTCCTGTTAACTTCTGTTTGAGGAATAAAACACGGCCTGGTGGATTTATTTCATTTCAATCAGTCTCACCAACACTAGATCAGATATTGGGAAGGAATTGTTCCCTGGGAGGGTGGGGAGGCCCTGGCACAGGGTGCCCAGAGAAGCTGTGGCTGCCCCATCCCTGGAAGTGTCCAAGGCCAGGTTGGACGGGGCTTGGAGCAACCTGGGATAGTGGAAGGTGTCCCTGCCCATGGACCTGGATGAAATTTAAGGTCCCTTTCAACCCAAACCAGTCTGTGATTCTGTAACATTTGCTGACCTATTCTCTGCTCTGCCTATCAGCTTTGGTCCAGTCCAAATCTCTCCTAGTAAATCCTTTTAAATCAGTGCACCAAAAACAAGCTCTGAAAACAAAACATTAAATGAAAAGGGAAAATTAAAAGACCCTAATTAAAGACCACTCACATCCCAGGTTACAAGAGGTCTTGTCCAGCCTTGGCTGGACAGAAGGAGAACTCAGAGCAGAAGAATGGTTTGGTTTAGTATAAAACACAATTGCCAATTGCCTTCAAATTTTCACTCAAACTGATGGGAATTTGGCTGACATTGCAGTTATCATTCTCTGTAAGAAAAACATCCATGTTGAAGTGTTTGCTGTACTAAACACCTGAGGCTACAGTTGTCAAGACAGAGAGAGGCTTTCTGCCTTTAGGGGTGTGTAAAGCCCCCAGCAGGCACATCAGTGATCCCCAGTGTTCACCTGCTGTTCACATCCTTACCATTTTTAGCCTTTTTATTAAATTTAGGTCGCTCCCATCACATTTTGCTGCTTGCACAACTCACTCTTCTCGCCAGTGGTACCAAATCACTTACAAACAAAAATATCTACCCTAACACCAACACTCTGTTGCCCTTTGTTGACACAGGGACTCAACATCAGGGCAATGAGCTTTTTGAATTTTAATATTTTCTTTAGCTGGAAATGTGCAGTGGCTCCTAGGGGTGAAGAAAAGTGGGTTGGGTTTGGTCTTCAGCAATGACAGTTCATAAGTTGAACATAAATTTTAAATACATGTATTTAAGTGTATGTTTAACTGTATGATCTTCATCTAGAGGATTGTATTTCCTGTATTTCATTTACACTGAAACACCTTGGTTTTGATGATTTAGTGCAGAGACCAGCCAGCACCACATCCAGGACTTGGATGGACCAGGGGTGCAGAGCAGGAGCAGCATCCAAAGGCTCTGATGCCACGACTCCAGCAGCTCACTGGGGAAGCAGGAAACATCCCTGGAATTGGGAGGAACAACTGCTTCCAGGGTGGCCACAGGGCCAGTGTGACAGCCAGAGGAGTGTCCTTGTCTTTGCTGTTTTCCATACTGAAAGCAAGTTGCAAAACATCGAAACAGTGAATCACAAACCCTTTTTGTTGTGTTTTGTTTTGGTTTTTTTTGCCATGGCCACAGCCAGAGGCCCCTACCAGGCAGCTGCCTGATGCTCCATCCCACACCTGCTGCTGGATCTTCCAGCTATCCCAGCTCACAGCCATGTCACCCAGCATGGTGGAGTTCCCATCCCTGGAAGTGTTCAAAGAATGTGTGGATGTGGCACCTGGGGACAAGGCTTAGTGGTAACCCTGGTGGTGGTGCTGGCCTGATGGTTGGACTTCATGCTCTGATAGATCTTTCCCAACCTTAATGATTTCATGATCTTAAGATTCCAAAATGAAAGGAAGGAAGTGACCAATAAAGACACAGGGGATTTCAGATGTCAAATTATTCTCTCATTTATTTTCTGGCATGCCTTGTCCCACACTCTCTGAAGAAAGAGGCAGGAAAGACAGACAGGAAACATGAGGCAAAGGCTTGTGGTCTTTTGAAATAAATTTGAATAAATTTCTTTACTTAAAAATGGGGGGAAATGTGGGTTTAAACAAGGTGTTAGAAGAGGCTTGATGCTGAGGGAGGAACAGCAAATGAGAGTTAATCAGCGTTACTAAACTTTGGATTTCTGCAAGATCAAAGAAAGCATGAGTTCAAAACAGGTTCCTCCCAGCCTTATAAAGAGACATCCAAAACAACCCCTGAGACTGTCCATGACACACGTTTGGATTCAAACCTCTCTCCTTTCCATCCCTCATCCCACCCCACCATCCACAGCCCCACGGACGAGCAGAGGGCCCTTCCCATGAGAGACCCGACCCCAGCCCCCCAGGCTGCCTCTCTTTGTGCTGGCAGCTTCCAGGGATTAATTAGTGCCAGAAGCAGGGGCTGACCCTCACACAAAAACTCTGGCAAATCCCTGGGGTTTGGTAAAACCGTGCCAGAAGGATTTGCATTAAATCCACAGCTGGAAAGCATCAGTGGCTCTGCTTCCCAAACACGATAGCGAAAGCTTCCCTCGCTCTCTTGTAAAGCCAAGGCGTTAATTCCGGTTTGTTTTGCAGCACACACCCTAGACGAGCTGTGAGAAAACGTCTGGAAGGTGTCAAGCACAGAGGGATGTGGAGGGTGCTTCCTACATTCTCCTCCTCATCCCAGCACTTTCGGGCCTGCCTGGCACAAATCCCATCTCCCACAACATCAGCACGGGCCCAGCCACCCAAACCCCCCACGCCACCCAAAATGTTGGGTGAGGAACAGAAAGGCAGCTAAATTACAAAATGGTACCAAACTAATGATTTAACTTTAGAATCATAAAATCATGGAAAGGTTTGGGTTGGGAAGGACCTTAAGGCCCCTCCAGTCCCACCCCCTGCCATGGACAGGGACACCTTCCACTATCCCAGGTTGCTCCAAGCCCTGTCCAACATTTCCAGGGATGGGAGGTGTAATTCTACCAGTGCAATTTGTTCTTCAATGGAAGCAGTTATAGTTTCACCCCCAAATAAGACCAGAGCTGCCTGTTTTTCCCTGCTCACTTTTGGCTTTCTTAAAACATTATATCTGGTGAGAATTTGAGAGAGATGCAAAGACCAAAACCACCTCAAAGATCCCAGGTTTCTGTGGCCAGTTTGACCCCAGCCTTCAAGGAGGATGCACTGGAAGAGCATTGTACTCATTAAAGACAAAATATTTTTAAAGTATAAAGTTGGGCTGATGATAAATACCCTGAGGTTTTCCTGGCAGGTCTCAGGAAGGCCTCACAAATGGGCTGCTGACTCCAGGTGAAGATGGAGTGGCAGGGAAGCCCAGGTGGTGCAGGAGAGTCCCCCCTGCAGACACAAAACCCCACTCCCACCCCAGCACCAGTGACCCCATCACAGCTGGGGTTCCCCTTTCAGCGCCCCATTTGACCCCACCTGTTTCTCAGACCTGGCTGTATTTTTGGCACCTTTGACATCCAGGTCTGTCCTGGCCCACAGGTCTCCGCAAGCTCATGGCTGCCTGCTTTGGGAGTTCTATTCCCAAACATCTCCTGACAAAACGTAAAGAAACCAGGAGGCTTTTGGCTTGGCCTTTGATCCCTACTTTCAAGTTTGTGGGGTTTGGCATTCATGGGTTAAACAGCCACATAAGGAATTCCTGTTCCTGTTGGACCCAATTTTGTGGGTTTTGGTTTGTCTAAAGGTTAAGGAGTTGCTGTGTCCTTGCCTTGCCCCAGTGCCTGCTCTTCGCATGCACGGCCGAGTCCTGTTTGTGTTGCCATGGGGAATTCCTCTCCTGGGAACCCTCCCAGCCTCTGCTTTCCACCCCGCGTGCGAAGCGCCCTGTGTAACTCCTGGGTGAGTCACATCCCTATACAAACCTGTCCATCCGAGGTGCCAGCAGGCAGTGAGGGGTGAATTTACAGCTCCAGGAAACGTCTGCTCGGCTTTGCTTTGGGTGAGCACCACAGCAAACACAGGGGGTTGCACAACCGGCTCCTGGCACTTGATCCACATCCACTTGTGTGCAGGAGCCGCTCTCCTGGAACACCGGCTCCGTGGGGGCTCTGCAGGTGGCCATTCACACCGAGGGCTCAGGTTTCATCCCACAGACAAAACATGCCCGGGGGAATGGGAAAGGGCATTGGCTGCAGCCCCATTCCCTGCCAACATGGATTTTCTTCTCACCAAAGCTAACATGGCGATGTCACCGCTCCAGAGCTCTCGTGCTTCCCGCATCAGTGGGATTTTGCTCTGAGCATTTGCTTCTGCTGGTGAAGGAAAAGGCAAGCAGAGATTTCCAATGCCTATCCCAGCAGATGGAGCCTGCCCCAAAGCCCCAAGGAAAAGCAGCACAGGCTCAGGGCCAGGCTTGGTGTCCCAGAGCCCACCAGAGATCTTTTCCAGAGCCCACCAGAGCTGCTTTCCAGAGCTGCTTTCCAGAGCCCATCAAAGCTGCTTTCCTGGGCCCACCAGAGCTGTTCTCCAGAGCCCACCAGAGCTGCTTTCCAGAGCCCACCAGAGCTGTTTTCCAGGGCCCACCAGAGCTGCTTTCCAGGGCCCACCAGAGCTGCTTTCCAGAGCCCACCAGAGCTGTTCNTCAAAGCTGCTTTCCAGGGCCCACCAGCGCTGCTCTCCAGAGACCACCAGAGCTGCTTTCCAGGGCCCATCAAAGCTGCTTTCCAGGGCCCACCAGCGCTGCTCTCCAGAGACCACCAGAGCTGCTTTCCAGGGCCCATCAAAGCTGCTTTCCAGGGCCCACCAGCGCTGCTCTCCAGAGACCACCAGAGCTGCTTTCCAGGGCCCATCAAAGCTGCTTTCCAGGGCCCACCAGCGCTGCTCTCCAGAGACCACCAGAGCTGCTTTCCAGGGCCCATCAAAGCTGCTTTCCAGGGCCCACCAGCGCTGCTCTCCAGAGACCACCAGAGCTGCTTTCCAGGGCCCATCAAAGCTGCTTTCCAGGGCCCACCAGCGCTGCTCTCCAGAGACCACCAGAGCTGCTTTCCAGGGCCCACCAGAGCTGTTTTCCAGGGCCCACAGAGATGTTCTCCAGGAGCCGAGCTCACACCCAAGGCCTCACCACCAAACCTGCAGGGTGGCACTCCCATGTCCCTCAGGCATGAAACATCTTCCATGTAATGTTTGACATCCCAAATAATTTGTTCTCTAAATCCACCTTTTACCACCTCCTAGGGATCACACACTGGGTTGGAAAAGACCACTGTCTTTATAAAGCACATGAACCAGGACTGAAAGGAGGGAAAGTAGGAAACAAAGGATTAAATTTCGAGGTATGGGGAAATTCTGCATGGTTGGTTTCACCTCGTGTGTCAGAACAGGGTTTTCCCTGCATTTTCATTCTTCTTTCACATTATTTTTAATATGACTAAGGAACTTCCCTGCTTTTTAAGGAATCCAAGATTAAAGGCAGCAAAGACCCACCATGTGCACCATCAGTCTTGTGACCTGCCCCTCACCATCCAGCTGTTCCACATCTCTTCACAAAAAAAGTGAAAATACCCCATAAATGATCAAAATAAAACTGTATGAAAACAGCAGGTGCCAAATATAGTTTTATTTTTTATCATCTGGTAACACTGTGATAATATAAACTGTATAAAGCATGATAAAACTCTTCCATGAAACAGAGTAGGTACATATTATAAAATAAAAAATACAAATATTACAATACCAAAAGAAAATATTACAATAATATAATGGTACCAGTTCCTTCCTGTATTCCAAAATTTATGGAAAATGTTTAAATTACACAGCACTAAGATAAGTTACTTTTATTTTCTCTCTTGATTTTAAACATGCACTAACTCAAACAGAAAGAAAACCTATTGATCAACACAGGAAATGTTATTTAATCACAGAACTTTGCATGTGGACTTGGACCAGTTTGGGCTGGTGGGAGGTGTCCCTGCCCATGGCAGGGGATGGAATGAGATGAACTTTACGGTCCCTCCCAACCCCAATGATTCCACGATTCCTTGATGAAGTGGCTGTTAAAAGAAATGCACTATAATTACTTCCCTTCCCAGGGGCTTGCAGATTTTAGCAATTAAAGGTTTTGGAGGTGCATTTGCAGGGTTACAGCAGTACTTGTTGAGATGGTACTAAAATTATCTATCATTATTCAAAATTATTTAAACATAATTTTAAAATAGCCCTTAAGACTTCACATTCTTACATGGGCCCGTTTTACCAGTCCCCAGTGAACATTGCCATTGTCCCTTTGCAGAAATGTGCTGATTTAATCATGGTCAAATGCAAAATCACTGTCAATTTATGAATAAACACCCTGGTCAGAAATACACAAACTGACAATAATTTAACACATAGTTGCCAGTAGCTCAAGAATTCAAGCAATGTGATTTTGAGGATCAAAAGAGAAAAAGAAAATATCAGAGGTTTGTTTTTTTGCTGTGTGGTACAGACATTCTCAAACAGTAGTAAAGTGGAGTTCAATTTTTTTTATCTAATTCCATCTCACCTTTCAAGCTATGCCCAGTTTACATCAATTAAAAATCAGTTACCCCCCAACAGAAACCAGTGTTTACAATTTTATAAAGCAACAAAAAGACACTCAACCCAATGATCTCAAACTACTTCCACAGTTTTTAAAATAAGGATCTCAGCCTACTGAAATGTTTCTAGTTTTTAAAAAAGCAGTACAAAATGATACTGGAGCGTGAACACTCACAAGAAGAGGTGTTGAGGAGTGTTGCACAGCCCTGGGGAGGAGCAGTGATGCTCCACCGAAGTCCTTTTGGCTCCAGGTACAAAGGCAGAGTGGTTTCTGGGAGCAGCAGGGCCCGGCACAGCCTCTACGTGTGGTTGTTGTTGAGATTGCTCTTGTTGAAGAACCTCCTGGCTTCCACACTGCTCAGGGACACGGAGCAGCGGGAGGGGTTCTGCTTCCTGTACTCAATGCTTTCCATCATTGCCTCCCTGATCACCTGCAACACAGGAACAACAGCCTTCAGGAAATCAACACTTCTGCCATTAGCAACCGACAGAAAAAGCCCCTGCTCATGTCAAACAGCTGCTGCTCCCACTTTTACCTCTGCTCCATCACTGAACAAAGGGATGGGTGAGTTTTATTACAAATACTATTTCAAAGAAGTCACACAAAAAGATACAGTATTTAAAGAGCCCCGATGAAATACAGAAGGGTAAATCCAAACATTGAGAAAATCCATACTTAAAGGATATAGAAAGTAATTATTGTACTGAGAAAGATTAAATCTTCACTTCTGCTTCATTTGTGCTGATGTAACAAGTTTTCTTCACTATATTGATTAAAACCCCCATATCTTTATCTGGGATGATCATTTACTCATCACTCCACAGATCATGATGTCATACTACACCAACTATCAATTACAAATAATTATTACTGAGTTACTTGATAAAGAAATTTCCTTTGGAGAAAATTTCCAATGTCCTCTTTTTCCAGTCAGATGAAAAGAACTGACTATAAAATCCTGCACATAATGTTCACATCCTCCACAGTCCCCTCCACACAGTCACCCTGAATGGCTTGGGATGGTTAAAATTACAAAAACAAGGCACGAACCAAATGAGAAAATCAGGCAAACACTGAGGCAAAGCCCTGTACCTTCCAAGTTGGAGATTCAGGGCTTTACTCACATCACCCACTTCCCCTTTGAACAATCCAGCCCCTTCAAGCCCCTCATACGTACGTCCATGTTATTGAGGGTGTTGAACTCCATGAGGTCGTGGAGCCTCTTGAAAGCCTCGTTGGGATACTGGAAGTTGAAGGTAGAGAAAGGTGTATCTGGATCATCAAAAATATCAAAGTCTGCAAAATCCTTCTCTTCCTGTGTTTCTCTGGGAACACCTGCACAGAACAAATGAAAAAACACCATCTAAATCTTAGGGCTGAGGATTTATTATCTTATTTTTAATGGCTCTTTTGAATTCCCTAAGGACCGCAGGCAGACTTCAGGAGTTGATTCAGAGACAAAACACTCCTAGTACATAAGCACCAAGTCATTCCAGAGGAACAGGTGGATTCAGCTCCAGGAACTGTGAGCCCACCTGGAGCTTTGTACTTCCTGAAGTCGATGTTGGCCAACACAAAGTGGATGATGGTTGGGCAGTCCTTCTCCGAGGAGGTGTCCTTTGGTTTGAAAACGTAGCACTCCTTCATGCCCTCCCGGTCAAACACGTTGGGGTCGATCTTGGGGAAAGGAAGCTTGTTCATTTTGGCCCATTTTTCAGCCAGCAGGATTTCCTGGAAACAGGAGAAAGATTCAGGTGCATAAAAGCCTCCACTGCAAAACAAGGAGGTTTGCAGAGGGACAGGGGTCATGTGGGGTGCTCAAAGCAATTAATTAACTATTAAGTCTTCAGCACAGGAAGGACTGGAGCAAGTCCAGAGGAGGCATCAAGGTGATCAGAGGGATGGAGCAGCTCTGCTGTGGGGAAAGGCTGGGACAACTGGGATTGTTCAGCCTGGAGAAGAGAAGCTTTGGGGTGACCTAATTGTGGGACACTACAGGAAATATGGAGGGAGACTATTTATAAAGGATGGAGTGCCAGGACAGGGGGGAATGGCTTCCCACTGCCAGAGGGCAGGGTTAGATGGGATACTGGGAAGGAATCATTCCCTGTGAAGGTGGGGAGGCCCTGGCACAGGGTGCCCAGAGAAGCTGTGACTGCCCCATCCCTGGAAGTGTCCAAGGGGGCTTGGAACAACCTGGTCCAGTGGAGGTGTCCCTGCCCATGGCAGGGTGGGGAACCAGATGGGCTTTAAGGTCCTTCCCAGCCCAAACCATCTTGTGGTTCTGAGGACGAATCAAGTCCATCTCTGCAGAGATGACCCAGCAGGACAACCTGAGCACCTCACTCACCCTGCCCAGGCTCCACCACCTGCGATGAGTCACAGGAAGGAATCTGGTCTGCCCCAGAAATCTGGGGGTGAATTTACAGAGCTGACAGCGAGGGAAAAAGCCATCCATAATTTTACTTTGCAAATGAGTACCAGTGCTATGGAAACCATTGAGAGGTCCTAAACACCAGGCCCCACATTGCTGTGCTCGGAGTCACATCCCAGCACACAGCAGCATTTGAAAGCACACTGAGGGAAGAGCTGTGGAAAATAGGCTCCTTTTTCCTCATGACAACTCAGTAAACAAGATAATTTGTAAATAATGACTCAAAAGCATGTAATGAGGGCGTGTGAGAGGGAGGAGAGGGAAGGTCAACATCTTTAATCTTGGTTTTCAATGAAATAGGACCCTTCCTTGGGCAACTGTTTTGGATACGCGGGAGATTAAGAGATAGTGGGTGTAAAATGGTAAACCAAGGCTCCAGTCATTGAGTTCAGCTGGCTGATTTCCCCACCAGAGTAAAATATTAGAGTGCTACCATAGATACAGGCCCACTCCTGAAGTGGTATTTGCTCATTGCAATGCACCAATGGGACAGCACTGGCTCCTGTTCCTGTCCCCTGCCTCTGGAATACTCCTGTGTCTGTCTCAGCACACACCTATCTGTGCTTCAGAAACACTGGACCACCCCTTTCAACAGTGGCTTCTGGAAAACCTCAGGCACCATCTAATTTTCACACCATTTTTTTATAGTGTCAAGCAATTTTTTGCCTTTTTAAAATGACAATTTAGAGAAAAACCTTCAGGATGCCACTTGAGTTCCAATTAATCCCTCCATGTTCCCCAAAACAACCCAGGAAACTGCAGTTGACAAAGACAGAATGCTCAATGAGTAAGAGTAACAGGGGTGACCATACACAGCCTTTTGCATGGAATCCACATGTGGAATGTTGAAAAAGTGAGGAAAAAGATGTTTCAGAGGCAATGATGGTGCTGTGTCTGCAAATATAGCTGCTGGGGAAAATACTCATGACAAAAAAAAAGGAGATATATTCTTATGCAAATAGAATATTAAAGGAAGAAACAGACTCTGGGATTCAGTCACTTAAGGAAAAATGAAGGATCTCAGCACTTGAAAGTCTTCTCAGTGTTCTATTCTTCCCAGTAGCCCCAAGAGACTTAGAGATTACAGGAGTTGCTCCTTTTCATTCTCCTGGGGTTTGTTTTTGCAGGTGACAGCATTCATCTCGAGCTCATTTTGCTACTGCTGTTATTTTTTAATGTTGTTTCGGGGTTTTGTCACTCCATAGCAAGACGAAGGAAAAAAATATTCCATTTGTTCTAACTGAAATTTGTCTGTAAAGTAACAAGGAATGCCAGTTGTTTCTTAAACAGGAATGTTTCCTGAGTTCCCTTGAAACCTATTTTTAAAATCCACTTGGTTTTGAAATAAATAATGGCTCTTTTTTGAGAACTGTAGCATCATTAAGGTTGGAAAAGACCTCCAAGGTCACACAGTCCAGCTTTCAACCAAATCCCACCGTGCCCACAGCACGAAGTGAGAACCTCACAACAGCCCCTGAAGTGCTGTTTTTCTGCACCAGTTACCACAATGATCCATGTAAAGCCTTTGGGATCAGCTGGAGTGGTGTGGATGTGCAGGTTGTACAGACTGACAGCTCTGCTTTCCACACCTGCTGCAGAAAACAGCCATGGCACTTAATCCCTGTTTTCCTGTTACTGTTTTGCTCTGGCCTGAATGGTCTAAGAGTCTCACTTAAACCAGTGCTGGGATTATCCCAGTGAGGTGTAAAAGAACAGTTAGCCCTGCTTCCAAAAGGTTCTTTAGCAATACTGAGATGATGCATTTCTGCAAGATGATGACATGAAACCATCCATTTACATCACAGCACACACAGGAGAGCAGCTGGGCAGATGACTTAATTGTTTAATACTGACAGAAAATACAACTCTGCAATCAGTGCCAAAGCAAAACTTCCATAAAAACAACCGAGCTACAACTTCAAAAGAATTTCATTATCCTTCTTTGTGCCAGTTGCCTCCTGGAAGTCATGTAAACAGGAACTGAGGCACAGGGCAATATTCTGCCTTGACGTGGAAAGAAATATTCCAGTGGTGTAGATACAACAGCACCAAGACCTTCTGGGACCATGTGGAACAGAACTGAGTCACCTTCCAAAGGAGGGAAGGGAAGGGCCTGTGTTACTTACTTTGAAAGGAGGGCTGGAATCACTTGGCCTGGCTGAGAAATCGAAAGAGATGATGAGGTCCACGCCTCTCTGGGGCCTGAGGATGAGTGGGTAGGGCAGGTTGAAGGTCAGCCCACTGTCCACGATGTGGATCTTCTTGCTCTTCACATCCAGGGGCTCATAGATCCTCTCAAACTCGTCAGGATCTGCGCGGAACACAGGAAAACCAAGCGGGGACACGCGAGTTAAGAACTGAAGCTCTGATGGGCTCTCCAGCATCTCCCAAAGTTCTGGAGAGAGCATGGAATTTGAACTGCACAGCACATCCCAGCTAAACATACCATGGGCTCAAGGGTAACTCAAACAATTCAAGAATGGTGTGACAACCAGGAGCAGAAGGGCCCTCAAGAAGTCAAGTGCACGAGGCAAAACCAAAGGGGACGAAGGCCCAGGGCTGATTCCAGCCCTCCCACCTTCACCCTGCCCCCCTAACGACCCAAACACAAAGTTCAGGGGATGTTAAGACATAGGTTCCTAACACACATCTGCTATACTTAAAACTTTTTCCCTAACAGTCTTTTCCTTGCTCTAGACCTTAAAAATATTTCCAGTGTATGGTTGTGCTTTTTAACTAAAATCTAATGCTCGTATCTGTAGAGGGCAGTGTAATCTAAGGGATGCTGGATAGAAAAATGTAATATTTCTGCTATAATTGAATTTCCTGGCACCTACTTATTGACAATGGTAGCAATCTGGAACAAAAAGGGTATTTTTAAAGTGAAGAAAATCCATCAAAAATAATTCTAACTCTTGTTCCTGCCATTTCAGGAGCAGCATGTTTTGAGCAGCAAATAAAATCTAAAACAGATGCTTTCACTTTTTATTTCTGTTGTTATTTATTAGAGGACCCTTTCCTAAGAAATGAGGCACCATTTTTCCTACTATTTGCCTTGGTTTCTAAAGGAGAGAAGACTTTTAAATCATTGCCTGTTGCTATAAGGCTAAGTGTGTTTACAGACCTATTTTAAAACAGATATATTTCATAATCATGAATTAGCAAAAATCAATGAAAATACATTAGTATTTATCAAAGTCATCACAATTTAAAAAAATATTTTAAAAATACACTGGCTACAGTTTCCTTTAGCACAAGTAGGCCAATTTTGTTTTCCCCTTCATGTTTAAAGACAACATAATCCAACCCTTGCTCTCAACAGCATTTCTAAAGAATTGCAGAAGTACTTTTGTTCAAGTTTTGGCTTTTCTTATGTTACAAAAATTGAATTGAAAAATTGAAAGATCCTTTAACCAAGGGCAGCACCAGCTGTAACACTGTTTGTGATGGGAGTGTGTTTCTGCCACACAAACTTCCTCCCAACGCTGTGCTGAAGAACAAGATGGTTCCTGTTGCTTACAGCCACCATGACTCTAAAATCAAACATATCAAAATAATCTTATTACATTTTAAATGAGAAAACTTCTTAATGTCATCAATAAATTTATAATGACCACATAGATTGGTTTCAATAATTACAGTCTTCACAGAATTCCAGAATCTCAGAGTCTGGGACATGAATTTTCAGCCTTTTAGGAAAGATGCATCCCTATTGCAAGCACCTTCCAGTCCATCAAATGGGAGAAAACACGTGGATGTGGCACTTGGGGATGTGGGTGCTGGGTTGATGGTTGGACTTGATGATGTTAAAGGTCTTTTCCAGCCTTAACAAGTCTGTGGTTCTGTGTTTACCAGCCCAGTTCCATGTGTAGCCAGCCCAGCCCTGTCTGCTTCCCAGCAATGGGATACACAGACAGATATCAAGAATTGTTTGGAAATAATAAAGAGACCAAGTGTGCCACAGATGGCAGCTCCAGGGCACGGAGGGGAGATGAAAAGGGCATTTGCTCCTGACGTCCATCCAGCTACAACATTTTCCATAAATACTGAAATAGGGAAGCAGAGATTAGGGGTTATTTTCCCCTATTGTAATTCACTTGGTATTTTCCCAAGTCACTTTGGTGTGTTGTAACATCAAGAAAAGAAACAAAACAACTCTGATTTCACAATGAAATCATTCAGGGTGAAATAAGACAATGCTCAGCATTATCTCCACAAATAGAATCTGTGGAAAAGCAAAGCCAAGTGTTTTACTTCCAGACCACGCAGCTGGGATCTCTGCTGCAGGCAGTGCAGACACTAAATTCAATCCTCAGTAATGACTGTGATATTGGCTTAGGTCAGACACAGTTCATCCTCTGCAAAAGGTTTGGGACAACTGGAAAGGAAAAGTATTATTTATATCCTTTTTGATTCACTTATTTCTCCTTTGGAGTGTTTGGTAATAAAAGAGAGTAAGTCCTAAAGCAATACAGACTTCTCTCTGTACTCAAGCTGACAGGTAAACTGCCAGTGATAGGAATAAATATGCAAAGCTTAAAGCATCCAGTGCCATGGTAATCTCAGTATTTAAATTTTACACCAAAGTTTCCTTTCTATCTGCACCTCTGGGCTCCTCAGCTCTTCCATATATTAGCAAATTTCACAGCATTAGAATGTGGATACACTTATCACACTACTGACTGATTACATTTTATATTAACTACTGACACTTCAAGGGGTTTTTAACCATTCTTGACTATAATATTCAACCACTCGTAGCTGTCAGATCTGAGTTGTTAGTTCAGGTTTATGAGTGTGGGCTTCAGCTAACAGCAAAAAACTGCAGTCATGTCAAACTTCTCCCATTTTAACCCAAAGAAGTTTCAGACACTCAAAAGTAATTGTGTCAGAGGTGCAGGCTTGTTCTGTCAAACCAGCATTTTATTTCCATTGAAATGAAGTCCCAGGAAGTGGATAGCTCATTCTGAAGACCATCCACGTGTCTTAATTATGCAAAATTCTCATCAACTGTCATTTTTTCCAACCATAAATTTCCTACCCACTTTCCTGCCTCTTTTACAAGTACTATAAATATTAAGACTACCCAGTTGTAAACACCTCTGAGATGATAAAAATATTTAGAAAGTGGAGTCCATCCAGATGGAAATTACTCTTCAAGCCCTCTGAGGGATTTGTTACATTAACAAATACACATTAGAGCAGGGCTGCTCCTTAAGCTTTTAAGTGACATCTGGTATTTACTGTTGCTCAATGAGCAGTTGGGACAATCTCCTTCCTCTGGATAGAAGAGAAGGGCTTAAGTGAATATTGCTGTTAGCAGGGATGGTTGGTAGGGCTGTGCTGGAATGAAGAGCATGGAAGGAACACCACCTTCAGAGAGGTGCAGTTCCTTGCTTGATGGATCACAGAATCATGGAATGGTTTGGGTTGGAAGGGACCTTAAAGCCCATCCAGTTCCACCCTCTGCCATGGGCAGGGACACCTTCCACCCTCCCAGGTGGCTCCAAGCCCTGTCCAACCTGGCCTTGAACACTTCCAGTGCCAGAAGAATACCAAGAAATTAATTGCCTTTCACTGAGAAGACGGCAGGGAACACTGCCTATGGCAAAGCTTCAAAATCCTAATCAGACACATTTTCTCATTCTTCACACCTGCTGTCCCTCACATCACATCCCTCATGGAGTGGGGGAAGACTTTGAACTTCTTTTGCCAATGAATATTTTCCTGATATTCCTATCCTCCATCCTCATTCTTGCTTTAGCCCACATGAAAATGTGGATGCACCTGCACATCAGCCGGGCTGGAATGTGAGTGGTTTGTCAGGTGCACTCACACTGGGAAGAACACGGTGTCAGTAAAGGAAGGATCTATGAGCTGTGCCAGAGGAAGGTCAGGATGGATATCAGGGAAAGGTCCTTCCCCCAGAGGGTGCTGGGCACTGCCCAGGCTCCCCAGGGAATGGTCCCGGCCCCGAGGCTGCCAGAGCTCCAGGGGCGTTTGGACAGCGCTCCCAGGGATGCCCAGGGTGGGGTTGTTGGGTGTCTGTGCAGGGACAGGAGCTGGACTGGATGATCCTGGTGGGTCCCTCCCAACATTCCATGATTCTGTGATCCTACAAGTGAAGAAGTGTGTTGCCTCCAGAGGCAACACTTCTTTTTCAGAAGACGAAGAATGCAGATGAGCTACAAAGGTTTTGCAACAGGGAAGCCCTTTAGGAGAACAAGGAAAAGTTTTATTTCCACCAGCAGGCCTTAGCATCAAAAAGAGACAAGGAGCAACCTGGGACACCCTTTGGAGAAGGCCAAGGGAGTGAGAAAAGGGATGTACAACAGGCACCATACACAAAAGCAGCTTGGTCCCCTCTGCCAAACCAAGAGCCCCTGTCCCTCCAGAAGTTCTGGCTGTTCCACACTCTGTGCCAGGGGACAGGGCAGGGAGCAGACAGAGGTCACTTTGTGGTGCCCTTGGAGCCCCCAGCCAGCTCACAAGCTCTGCTGTGGTCAGTGCCCACAGGCACGTGCTGTCTGTGACCCTCGGGGTGTGACGTTACCACACCAGGAGCTCCCTGGCTCTGCTGCTGTGAAACACAGAGCCCAGGCCTTCTGTGAACTGACCTGCGACTGCTGCATCCGGCTCCTCCTCCTCCAGGGACTCCTGGGTGAGCAGCTCTGCCAGAGGGGACAGGGGGTAGCAGCTGTTGAGGTTCAGCCCCAGCATGAAGTTGTGCACCTTGCCGGCGCGGCCCTCGCGCGTGTTGAACAGGGCGCTGTCCCCCACCAGGGCCATGAGCATGCGCTGCACCCAGCTCTCCTGGCTGCTCTCCTGGATGCTCCCCTGGCTGCTCTCCGGGCTCTCCTGCTTTGCCTCAGCACCCTCAGTGCCTGCACATGGAAAGGAAAACACCCAGCAGTCAGATACTTAAATGTAGCAAGTGTCGACCCAAGATTTCTGGGGCTGTGAAATAAAGAACCTACAAAAATAAAAGAAACCTCTTTCAACTAGCTGGGGGTTGGATGATAGAGCTTTGCTGCAATGATTTCAGAGGAGTGGAGAGAAGCCATCCTTTCAACTTCACAGGCCAGTGAAACCTTTCATCTGCACCAGAGAAGTGTGAAGCTCTCCATCAGGAAATAGATTGGGAATGTGTTAGATGGCCTGGGCCAGACTTTAATTAGTCTGAGGGCTTTCTCTGTGCTTTCTCTGTAAATTTTCAGTGGTTCAGGGACAGACCTGAGTTGCCAAGATCCACACTTGATGTAGACATAAATTCATCTGGATGGGCACTGATAGCCTTCTCCACCCTTTGCTGCCTGCTAGAAATCCAGCTTTTCTTAGAAAAGCAGAGACAGTCTGCATAAAGGATAATGCTATAGCATAGGAATTCTAAAATACCTGACAATATCCTTACAGTAAACTGCAGATTGCAATTAATATCTGGCTTTAATTAGTTAAAGAGAAAATGGAACATCCAGACTTAGATGTCTGCAGTTGGAGCTCGCAGTAAAAATGACCTGGATTGGTACCACCTTGCATTCATTCACCTGTCAAAACTTGACTTTTGGGGGTGCTTTGTACAAGAAGATAATTCAGGATCAAACTTGGTACTTTAAATCCAGCTCTTAAACGTGCCTCTTTAGTCCAGGCTTAATAAAGGAGCTGATTCTTATACAAGTAGAGAGAAAACAAGCATCAAAGAGGTCCAACATCTGTACAGTAACGTTCTATGGAAGCAAGAGGGATATCCAGGTGTTTGCCATGCCAGATTTGTAGGTTGTTCACCATGGCTACAAACTAGGAGAGAAATGTGTTTGGTGCTGGCTGTAGTGTTTAAACAGGAAATCCACAAATAAACACAAAACCTTGTACCACCTACGATTTTACACATAAGGGGAGTTGAAGCAGCCATCAGTGAGCTGAGCTAGTGACATAATTCACTGTCTGACCACACAGGATTTTCTTTTTTTCCTGTAGATCCTAACAGCACAAACAGCTGCATTCCCATCTTTGCTTCTCTTAAAAAAATAACCAGGTTTTTGCAGGTGAAAATCACTGTTGTCCCCAAAAATATCATCAGATACAGAAAGCTGCCTAAGATCCCAGAAGTCTTCAGGAGGTTTAGGTACTTAGGGATAATTGTCAGTGGGATCTCTTCTTCCCACTGCCCCATGTTCCCTCTGTGGTTGTGCCTCTCCTGGGAGCCTGGACTTGGGCATTGTTACAAACATTGTGCCAAGCACAAGGAATGTCCTGTCTCAGATGTCATTTGTAAAGGTGCTAGAAGGCACCTGTGAATGCTGGAAACACAAATCAAACCGTTCTCAGGCAAATATTTGATCAAGAAACCCTTGAAAACAATGGATAATGTTGGTCTGGTGGGATGGTAGCAATTCCAAGGTGCCTCTGAGCTCAGCAGCTTGCTAGAAACAGATTTCTGGAGAGCACTGGCTCAGCAAACCACGTTTTTGGGTGTGTGTGGAATTCCAGACCTCTGTGAAGCCCTGCTGGGCTGACACCAAGACTGAAGATGTGTGAGAGAATTACCTGATGATCAGCTTGAGCAGGAGACATGAGGTCAAGCCCAGGACCTCCTGGGGTCTCTTGTTCTCTATTTTACTGAGCCACACAAAAGCTGCTGGAAAAAGTAAATGATGAAATGAAGTCTGAGCATTTCCCTACCTTTTGGATGCTGTGATTCATCTTCACTGTCTGAGCTGTCGTTGCTTACAAGGTGCTTTAGCCTTATATTTTCTGTGGAAATAAATATACAATTCCCTTAAACTGCTGGGGTTTGACTGGCAGAACAGTTAAGAAATTCAAAACAATCTGAGTCATAAAATTATCAAAATCTTTGTAACAGAAAATACAGCTGAAGATATTGGGTCTGCTGTGTGAGCAGCAGATATTGCTTTAGCCTGCATTTTTTGGGCTGAGAAAAGAAAATGCAACTCTTAAGCAGCCCCTCCCACTCCCCTCTGCACCACAGACCTGACACACTTTATTCACTTTGATTAGAATTTGGATGTTTAGCTTCTGTCCTCTCAATAACTCCTAGGAAAATGTTACTGTGGTACCAAGGTGGCACTGGACACCTCCAGCTCTGCTCACAGACTGTGGTTCAAGCCACATTAATATTTTCACGTCTGATCCCACTTCAAATA
Organism: Climacteris rufus; assembly: GCA_013398175.1. Lineage (NCBI taxonomy): Eukaryota > Metazoa > Chordata > Aves > Passeriformes > Climacteridae > Climacteris > Climacteris rufus. The sequence continues at coordinate 835,476 of VZRZ01003063.1, forward strand.
ATATTTTTTAAATGAAATGTGAGATGAGTCATGGATGACAGATAACATTCTGTCTCTCATTGTCCTTAAAAAGCAGCAACACAAACTTTTCCATGACCACATTTATTGACAGAGATCCTCCATGAGTAGGTGTCAACACTCATGAGGTGCATCAGAAATAGGAACCTGGAGGTCTCATTTTCATCCATAAATAAAGAGATTATCAAACAGCTGAATTCCATCAATTAGGAGACAGAGGCAGACAGAGGTTATTTTTAAAAAATTATCTCAATCTACATTTTCTCTTCTCACTCTTCAGACAAATCTGGCTGTCCAGTACAATTTATTGATTGGCCTGATGTTCCCCTGTAATGCTGCCTTCTGAATAGGAAACAAAAAATGTAAAAACCTGTCCTCATTAACTACATTCTCAAATAAAACACAATAAAGTCTATCCAAACCATGCCACCACTCTTTCTTTACAGTCATCCTGCCATTTGTGTGTCAGGAGTGAAACCAAAACCATTAAATTTGCAAGCAAAGGATCAGATACCAACGGGTTGTGGTTAGAATGAACCACCTAACAATCCAGAGATGAGAAAGTTTAGGTGTATTTTGCCAATCCCTTCAATAACAGTCAGGACACTACACAAGTAACTACCAAACATTTGTCAGCTTTTGCTCTCCAAAAATCAGCATAACAGCATAAAAAGAGGATTCTATTGACTTCCAGAAAAGAGCTGGGTATATGCATGTGACTTTCAGCACTTCTGACTGATCAGAAACAAAAGTAAAAGGAAGGAAAGAACACCCCCAATGCTCCTTCCCTACCCCAGCAGCATCCAGCAATGCTAACAATTAAAATTAATTAATTCCACATTCTTAAATGGCTACCAGCAGGGCCATTCTTCCACAGAGGGAGAATCTTGCTAGTAATTGCTCTGCATAATAGAATTATTGACTAATATTACCTAATTCTTCCTCCATGGTGGGCCCTTTATTCTGAGAATTGGAGACACCAAGCACTCTGTTAAATAATATTGAAAATGCACTGCCCCAGACACCTGAAAGAGAAAAAACAAACAATGAATGGTGCCAAGTAGAAGGAAAATAAACCCCACATATCTTAATAAACACTACTGAAGCAGTTGGTTGCTCTCTGAACACACCTCTGAGTTTGGAGCATGCCAAGTCATAAGCTCAGATGTCCAAATCAGAAACAAACCCCATGGAAATAAGAAATAAATAAACAGAAAATGGGAATCCATGTCTGTGAAATCTTTCAAATTAATGTCTTCCAACAAACTGAGAACTCTACTTGTCTCACACTTCGTATGATGACTGCATTTAAAAGTCCATGAATACTGAAATTGCTTTCATTTTTAAGCCTCTTTCTGTCACATACTCACCCATCAGGAAATGCAAGGGGTTTTCATTGTACTTCTTCACCACTGTCCCCATAAAAAACTTGCTTCCAAACAAATCAGGAGACATGAAAGTGCCATACTTGGCCATTCCAATCTCGTATGGACTGAATTCCACCCAGTCTGCAAAGAAACAAAACTGTGCTCAGTCAGAAATCTCACCCTGAGCAGAAACAGAGGACGAAAATACACAAATGAATGAAATCTTTCTCCAAGCAAAAAAAAAATTCAGTGAAATGGGAAGCCAAATAACCATCAGGATTATCAAATGAAGGTCAGCAATGCCTCAGCAGGGAGAGAATCCTTGTTCTCTCTTATCACAATAAACTTTGGGGAAAAAAAATGAGGTTGGAGAACCAGAAGCATGTAAGGAGAGATCAGAGATGAGAAACACCCAGTGACCCCTGGTTCTCATCCCTGCTTCAACATGATTCCTTCCCTGCCACAGGGAGTGCAGCATGGGTCTAAGGTCCAAGCTGTACTTCCTTCACTGCAATTCCACCAAAAATAAGGACAGCAGTGATGGAGGTGGCAGAAAAATCACTGAATATCCCAAAAGTTGTGAAATATTCTAGGAGAGGCTTTTGGATTCCACCCAAAGAAGTTTCTGGTGAAATCCAATAGGAAAAGGCAAAGCTGAGAGGCAACTGATAAACTTACAAATTCAAACATTGCCAAAAGTGTCTTTAAAGGTTCATTTTATTGAACAGAGAGCCCAAGGAAAATATGGAATAAATGTTCAAATGCATTTTCTGATCTGATAGCAGAGAATTTCAGAAGTGATTTGCATTCCACTGATGTAGGCCCTCTTTGAACATGGATCTTAGTTGACTTGGAAATCCTTTCTTTGAAAGCACTGGAATTGCATCAGAGAATTCATTTCAGAAAGGGAGCAAATAACAAACCAAACATATCTTCTACTTTTAGTACTTCACCCATTAATCTATTTTACCTTCCCTATTTTTAGCAGGGATTGATTTGACTGTAAACAAATCAGAAATAATTCTGAAAAAGAAAGGCAAAAGAGGTTTGAAAAATCCCCCCAAGTCATGGAATGCCACCCACCCCTGAGGATATTCAGTGTGGAGCACAAGGTTAACACTTGTCCTGAAAAGGAAAGATTTAACCACCACTGCTGAGAGTTTTGTTTCACAGGGTAACGCTTATCTCTGCTAAGTCAAATACAACACCCTATTTTCCAAATAAATCACCCACAAATCTTCACATTTGATGGTGCAGAGGAAATTCATTTGAAGACTCAGTCCAGGAATTTCATGGCAATTTCCCTTTAGCTGTACAAACATGAATTGGCAGAAATGTATTCAGAACCAGGGTGACAGCAAAGCTGAACTAAGAATTAGAATTAATTTAATCTGTGACAGTCCACCAAGCTTGTACTTGCACTGAAAGAGATTTCTCAAACTACAAATCCTGCTCAGGGAAATAAAATTTCTGCCTTAAAATCAATGTAAATTAGGAAGTGTAAACACTTCTGTTCAAAATTTACTATATTTCTCACATATGGAATACTTAAAAGGAAGAACATAGCTTAAAAGAGAAGCAATGAAGATCTAGCATCCTCTATAATGACAGAGGTGACAGCCTCCAATAAGCAAACCCAAGATCCATTGGCACAGGCAATACCTTTTTTTAGAGCAAAGTAAGGCCTTCAGGAGCTTCTGGTCTTGCTTGGAGAAAGACTTCATTAAGTTAAGATCATTTTGTTTTTAAAACAGTAACCCAAATAAAATACATTGAAGTACAGAAGTTCATCTGAAACCCCAAATACTGCTGTTTTCAAACAGAAAGATATCAGTTTCCTCAGTAGGAAAGTTAAAGACGAATTTTCCCATGACATTTTTAGCCTAATTTACAACCTCATTTCCCACTGCAACCAAAGTTTTGAGAGCGACTTCTCCAAACAGCTATTTTAGGAGACACAAGGATGTATAAACCTGGGGCAAACCACCTGGTATTTCCCTTTTCAGTCCTGTATATAACCATATACAGAGAGTACAGACACAGATCTTTGTGTAGCATCTTGCACAACTGGACCCACTCTCAACTGAAGTTACTATAAGGATTAAAACCTATGGAATAAATAAAAGCAAGAGCCCCTTTTGTGTTGCCAACAGCACTTTACACTGGGCAAGAAGTAAAAAAGAGGCATTATATCCAATTTGTTTGTTCAATTTTAATCACAGAATCACTGAAATTGGTAAAGGCCTCTAAGATCATCAAGTGTGACTTTAATTTCACTGTTCTCTGAAAGAGGAACAATGCTGTATGAGTGAGGACATTTTCCTTTCCCTGTTTCATACACTCATGTTCAGCAGCTTTTCCCTGCTGGACTCACCAGGTTCCTCTTTGGCTTGGCTCCTGCACTCCTACCTGAGTATGTGATCACTGATCCCTGAGTAACTTCTTGTTATCACACTGCTGTCAGATTCCCAGAAGTCAGATGCAATTAGTCTCAGATGTAATTAAAAAAAAGGTTTTTTTTTTTTAGTCAGCCACACACCTCTCCCCTTCCCACAAGTGACTCAACAGAGATGTTGGGAACACACCTGCAAACATCAGCTCTGAGACATCTGGTTTGACGTGGAGACAGGTGAAGAGTGGCAGAGCACACTGGGCATTGCTGACCTTCTCTTTCATGTTGCTCAGAGTGGTGTCCATCCTCTGCAGGGAAAGAAACATCAGCTCCAAACACATCCTAGAAAGCCATGCTTATATTTATATACATGAAGACCACATATTTTTATTTCATATTGAGATCTGGGACACTCCTCCTTTCTCTGAAATTTGAGAAGAACAGTGGACAAACAGTTACTTCTACAAAAAAACCAGAAGAACTGATGAAAGGAAGTAATCTGCCTGGATGCCCTTTATCTGCACAATTCAGGAAGGAAGGAGTGGGAGGGAGGAAGAGGAAATAAATTTGTACGTTACACAAGCCAAAGTGGCATGGCCAAAAAGCAAACAGCACTGCTGGACAAAGCAAGTGCTTTCCTTTTCTTACTGTAAAAGATAAAAGCAAGGAACAACCTTCTGGGCAGCATTAGGTAATGTTTTTCAATCTGTGCTGTTTCTGAAAAGTCAGCCACAAGATAGCTAAGAACAGCAAATGCACCATGAGGAGGGGTTTATATTTGCTAACCACCTGCATCTTCCCTGGAAAGTATTCTGGAGCCTGCAGTGAAGGAAGGCTGAAGTCATAATGAGGCAAGAGCACTGAGATATGTTATCTGTAAATAACCAACAGCCTCAGTTCCATTCTTCATTGATGTGTCAGGTTTAGGTTTAAACTAAACACATTTGTTTCATCCCTTGGTAAACAGGGACCTCTAACCAACCTCACACAATCACTGACAACCTTTCAGCATCAGAATTCTATAGATCTGCTTCTAAAAACTGCATTTCCTCTTATTCAGTGTTTTAAACTGTTTAAAACCCACTACCAATGTACACTCATGATAGGCAGAAGTGTATGAAACACATCTGCAAATCTATTAACACATTTCAATCTTGCCATAAGATCAAATAGAACTGCTGCTCACCTGACTCACTTGAACTTGAAGTCTGTGTGCCTGATTCAGGCAATTAGGAATTTTTCAATAATGAAATACAACAGGATGAAGCTCTCCTGTTGTCTCTTTTCTCAAAAACAAAACAAAACAGAAACGGGGCTCTTTCACGTTGAAATTAGCACTTTTTAAAGCAAATGCTCTTTTTGTTATAGCAAAATGTGCACCCTTTGCTAAATGTCACTAAGGTGATTTCAAAAAAATGGTAACAGTGGCAATTCCGTAGGAGGCTCACAGCTTTAAGAGCATGCAAAGCAGGGCACTCACATCATGGATCAGGGTCTCCCCTATGAGCATGCCAAAGATGTCTGTGAAGGTGACGGGCTGCCCCGAGCTCTTCTTGTTCCACAGGGCCTCGATGTAGCGCTTGACCTTCTGAGGGGTCAGCAGCAGCAGGGGGTTGTGGCTCACCGAGCTCATCAGCTCCTGGTTGATCTCCTTGGGGCCCTTGGCTGGGAACTCCGGGTGGGAATACAAAGTTGACATGTACCTGCAATGGCAAACAGGCTCCCTGAGGGTCAAACCTGGTGAGCTGTCAGCTGCCCGAGAGCTACAAGGATCTCACAAATCATCTGATACAATTCCTGATTAAATCAGGTTAATTAACTCTCCATTTATACAGTCAATTGCCATTTTCTTTTTCTCCAAGCACAGAAGGCTGAACAATTTGTTCTAAATGTAAACATACAATCAAACACTCAATATGCATTTCCATAGTGTGTATGATGTAAATGGTTAAAGTGTCCTCCTTTTTCTGTTTAAGACAGAACATCCTAAGCTGAAAGGAGCTCCTCAAGTTAGCACAGCTCAATTTGGCAGACTAGAGGTCCTAGAAGGACACGTGCAGTTCTTTCCCTGCAAGAGGCACGTCTCTTTATCCTCCAGTTCATTATCACTACTCAAAAACTCCTAGAATATCTCAGTATATCACAGAATCCCAGAATGGTTTGGGTTGGAAGGGACCTCAAAGTCCATCCAGTGCCACCCCTGCCATGGGCAGGGACACCTTCCACTGTCCCAGGTTCCTCCAAGCCACATCCAACCTGGCCTTGGGCACTGCCAGGGATGGGGCAGCCACAGCTTCTCTGGGCACCCTGTGCCAGGGCCTCCCCACCCTCACAGGGAGGAATTCCTTCCCAATATGTTATCTAAACCTCTGGCAGTTTGAAGCCATTCCCTGTGTGCTGTCCCTCCATCCCTTGTCAATAGTCTCTCTCCACGTTTCTTGTCAGCCCCTTTAGGTCCTGGAAGTTCACAATTTGGTCACCCCAAAGCTTCTCCTCTTCAGGCTGAACAATCCCAGCTCTCCCAGCCTTCCCTCCAGCAGAGCTGCTCCATCCCTCTGACCATCCTGGAGCCTCCTCGGGGCTCTCTCCAGCAGCTCCAGCTCCTTCCTGTGCTGGGCCCAGGGCTGGGGCAGCTCTGCAGGGGGGTCTGACCTGAGGGGGCAGAGGGGAACAATCCCCCCTTTCCTGCAGCCCGTGCTGGGGAACAGCCCAGGACATAGGGGGTTCTGGGATGGATATGGCCCCCCTTCCCAGGATCTTGATGCTTCCACAATAAGCTGAAGCACAGTAACTACAGCCTGTGCAGAGAGTTAGTTGGCTGTGAGGATTTGGAAGAGGCAAATGTTGAGGGTGTTAGTGAGGAACAAGTTCAGTTGACTCCAAACAAAGCTCAGACACGTGCAGGCAGCCATGGCTTGCACTTGGCTGGATTAAGCCACACCAAGACTCAAGACAGGCTCTTCTAATCTATGAGAGGCTCATTTACTATTATTTACTCAGTGACCTGGCTCAGGTACACATCCCTTACTCCAGGCACAGCTCTGAGACACACACATGGGCTCAGCCTGGCCCTGAGCTCAAGCCCAGCCATTCATGTGACAGCACAACAAACCCTGTCCCACATGGGATGCCAGGACTTGATCCGGGGCTTCCAGAGCTGGGCATGCACATCAGCTCCTGGGTGCAGGGAGAGGGGAATGCAGCTGCAGAAATCAGCACCAGGTTGAAGCAAGATGGTAGAAGCCCCAGGGAGGTGAAAGCATTGCTCCAAGGTTAGGCATGCAGCTGAGGGAACAAGCAAAAACCTGCCTCTCCCGCCAGGAAAGGAATTCTCCACCCTTCAGGGAAAAAAAGAAAAGAGAATTATTCCCAAGTGATAGACTGCATGGAAAAAAAAAAGAAAAGAAAGGGAGTGCCAAAGTGTCAATTTATTTATTCAACTGAAGGGGTGACATCAGACAGCAAAAGCAAATTTGTGCAAATACAACTGTCTCCAGTCTCTGACTGCAGCACTTCAGATAACCTTGTTATTTTAACTCAGATTTTATAGGTTTACATTAGATCAACTACATATTCACCCCTGGGTTTTCCCAAAAAAGACCTCATAGCCAGCAGAGTGACGTCTGTCCTGAGCATGGACAGCAAACCCTTCCCTGGAAACACAGGGAATGTTTTACACCACGTTGCACTATTCCTTTGCTCTTCATCCACCTTCTGCTTTGCACAAATTTGACAAAAGTACATCCAGGTCTCTCAATGGACAGTGACAAATCTGCCCCCACCACTAGTGATAGAAAACACAGGTTCCAGCCTTTTATAGTCCAATATGAAGGAGAAACTTACTCCAGTTCACAGACACTTCTGGCATTTCAAAACCTCCTGGCATTCTGAAAGCTTCCCTCTACTCTGGGAGGGGGGAAGCAAGCGTCACACAGTGAAAAATAATTGACAAAAAAATCCCACACAAGGAATAGAAACGATCATTATCTCCTTCAAAAGAGTCAACTTTGGGGTTAGAATGTGTGGAACCAAAATTCATGTGCTTCCTTAGAGCTAAACGAGGTGATAACACTCATCCCAGCCGGATTCCCTGCTTGGTTATATTCCAACAAGTCTTTTCCTCTCAAAGAAGAGACATTTGTATAATATCATTGAGTCTGAAAGGACCCTCAAGGTCTCTGCTTCAGCCTCGTGCTCAATGCAGAGGCAGCTGAAGTCAGATGAGGTTGCTCAGGGCTTTGTTCAGTCAAGTTCAGCTTTCACATGAGCACTGCCTGAGTCAGACTGAGAGGATGACACGGTCCCCAGCCTGCTCAGCCAAGGATGGCTCAACACTGGCCACTCTCACTGCAAAATACTTTTCCTAAGAGTTAATCCCATTACTCCTTGTCCTTTCTCTGGGCATCTCCAAAGAGAGGCTGTTTTCTTCTCAGCTACTCATCAGGAACTGAAGACAACAGTGAGATCTCCTCCCATCAATGCCTGTGCCTGCTCCTCAAGGCTAAATGAACCCAGCTGCCCCACTGCCTCATGTCCCCTAATTGCCTCAGTGACACTCTGATGGAATTCATCATTAACCAACACCTTTCTTGCACCAGATGGCCCTAAACTGGATTCAGATGCAGCTCCAGTTTTCAAACTGGTACAGTTATGATAAAACCATATTTTGTGACATTTGGGATACTGTCTCGGAAAGTTCAAAATTTTCTTAAGATGCAACATCCTCTACTGCAGGATGTTCCTCTACTACTGGTCCAGTGACATTAGAACCAAATTTTAAAGTTAGACAAAAGAGAAGTCTGCAATTTTTCACTGACTGAAAAAAGTGTAACGTTAAGGAGTTGAAATAGTTAAGAAATTTGGCCTGAATTTGTCAGATGTCTTTGGCAGACGAAAATGACACAGCTTTTAAATATATTACATCCCTTGAAACCTCTACACAAATACTTCCAGTGTTTGCAATAAGTGTAATTTGGGATCCTTTCTATGCCAGCCAAGAAGACAAAAGGCAACAGGCTCATAGTACTGGGCAGGGAGAAGAGAAACCCTCTCTCTCACTGAGGAGTGGCTGAGACAGACATAATTCTGGGGTTCAAAGCATTCTGCTGCCTCCAGAAGCCTTTGACACACTGACATCACTCTGATTTTCTCTCATGGATGTTGTTCCTGTTAGTGGGATGAGGCACTCACTGAGTCAGACAGAAGGACATCAGACCTACCTCATTAGGGCAGCCTAATTGAGAGCTCTTGGAAGATCTTCACTCCCATCTGACTTACAAGCTATTTTAAAAACTGAGGTATTTTCTAAATTAAACAGTGACAGTAGGAGTGAGACAAGGCAATCCACAGTTGGCATGCAGGGTGGCAGCCAGGTCCTAGACATTTCCAGTAAATCCACTAGGAAGGGACTGCTGGGTGAAAAATGGAGCAAAAGCCTTTTCAGTGATTTTGAGAAGCTCTAAGAGCCCTCAAAAGGCACACAATCCATTTTGGGTTGATTGAGGCATCAGCTTCAAATCACAAGGGATTTTTTTGGTTTTTTACATTTCATCAGGAAAATAAAACAACACACATTGGGTGCAGATATAGAAATATAGGTGCATATGTGTGGCACCTCTTTCCATCCTGCTCTCAAAGCTCCCAGGGAGAGCACCTGGAGCCTGAGCTGTCCTTGTCCTTCAGGGCATTCCAAAACACCTCCACCTGCAGACTTGCACGTGCAAAATGTGCTGGGAATTATAACCTCAGAAACCACTCAAGTCTCATGAAAATTCCTTCTGGAACTTCCTGAAGAGAAGACATCCACGGGGAAGGCCTTACCAGGTGGATCCAGAGAGGCCAGCAATGTAAGTGGCACAGTCCAAGACTCCTGACTCATAAAGTGCTTTCATGACTCCAGCAAAGCCCACCATGGCACGGAACCCACCTCCCGAGCCCAGGACGGCGATCACCGGCACCTGCAGGGATCAGAACAACACCAGTGAGAAGGGATCCACCAGCACCAGCCACCCCAACCCCTGCCCTTGCACAGAGCACCCCACGAAGATTCAGATTCATTTGAAGAAGTCACCACTTGCAGCAAGGTATCTAAACAAAAATATACTCAGAATTTCTTTAGAATGTCTGTCCTTCTTGTTCCTAATCCAAAATAGAGGAGATATTAAATTTAGCTCTTAAATGAACTATTCAGTTACAAGACCATAGAAATTTTTAAAGCAATCCAAACACCAGCTTTAATCCAATTCATATCTTTGTGACAGAGCCAAGGGCAGTAAAAGTTACGAGGCAGAAACAGAGGAGAGACAAATAATATTTTGGCTGGGAGTTTAAAAACAAGTTTTATAAGAAAAACATCCAGCATTACTACATAGCATGAAGACAGTCTCAAATTTACCACCACTTTTCAAAAACTCCCAGAGAGGTAATGGGACTTTATGTGGATCTCAACAACTACTCAGCCACCAAGAGAGAGAAGTGAGCAGAACCAGACATGGTTATGGCAGCAGCCTGTTAAAAATGTGTCCACAGGGGTTTATTTTACACTTCTCTCCTTCTTACTGCCCAGCCCTGATGTCCAGGCTGTCCCCCTCAACTGCACAGGTTCTCCAAGTATCTCAAAAGAAGACAAATAAAACAAAAACTTGCTCCCATCATCACGTGTTTTGGCCTTAGCAAAGGGCCCATTTGGTTCCCAAAACCCAGGAGAATTTTCCACTGTTCAGTGGTGACAAAGGAACCACCTCTTGGTTGTTACTAAGCATAAAAAGAATTGCACAGCTGTGCAGAAAGCCCCTATCTGATCAAACTGGTAATCTGTCAAACATCTCCCTGAAAGGCAATTTCAGGTGCCAGTAGATGGGATTAGGGATAAGGAAAGGATCCTTGTGAGTACTGAGCCCTGTTCTCCCTGCAGACTCCACGCTCCAAGCCATGAAACTCCCCTGAGCACTGCCTGTCACAAGGAAATGCCCATGAACAATGAGCAAGGCACTCCAGACATTTCTTGAGGCTTCCACTCCCCCCAAAACTGCTTATTCTTAATGCACCAAGATCATTTTGTTACCTTCTTCATAAGTGCTCAGCTTTAGTAATAGAAACCACAGGCATTCCCTGGCCCCACATTCACGGTGCAGCTCCAGAGATAGGGATCTATCCCAAAAATGACAAAGGCTGGGTAAGGATTTGGGATGTGTTTTGCTAAGCCAACGCCCCAATAACGGAGCAGCTGCTCTGAGCAGCAGAGCCGTGTCAGTAACCACACATTCAGTAATGACTTTGTGGTGAGGCTTTGAAAGCTCCTCACAGGCACTGCCCACTCAGCCTGAGCAGGCACATCCCAACAGGATGGGGATGTGGCTTTGCAGGTGCAAGCCTGGGGAAAGTATGTGAGAGCACTCCAGAGCACTCCACTGCTCTGCTCAGGCACCCCTCAGGGAAGTGGCACCAGGGAACGGGTGAGGGTTCTCCAGGAGGCACAGGAATCAGCCATGGAGACGGGCTGGGAATGTCCAAGAGTCACCAACATCCTGGCTCTCCTGGTCCTGAATGCTCCCTGAATCCACAGGCACTCTGGGCATCAGATTCCTGTGCTGGGAAGAGTGGCTGCACCAAGGGGAAGGTGGATCACAGAATCGTTCAGGCTGGAAAACATCATTCAGATCATCAAGTCCAACCATCAGCCCAGCACCACCACCATCTCCACCACTAAACCTTGTCCCCAGGTCCCACACCCACATGTTCTTTCAACACTTCCAGGGATGGGGACTCCACCACCCCCCTGGGCAGCCCCTGCCAGTGCTTTACAGCTCTCAGTGAGGAAATTGTCCCTAATATCCAAGCTGAGCCTCCCCTGGCCCAGCCTGAGGCCGTTCCCTCTGCTCCTGTCCCTGTTCCCTGGGAGCAGAGCCCGACCCCCCTGGCTGCCCCTCCTGGCAGGAGCTGTGCAGAGCCAGCAGGGCCCCCTGAGCCTCCTTTGCTCCAGGCTGAGCAGCCCAAGTACCCATGGGCTTTGCACAGTAAGTAAAGCTTTAAAATTATGGCAAAAAAATAACTGAAGAGAAGCATCTACTGCACATCTACATTCATTTACTTCAACACAAGTTGTAGCATAAATCAAATAAGAAAGTTCAGAGTCCTCTCCTGAACTTGCAGAGGAAGCAGGTAGGTTTGTTAAACCAGCCTTTTAGCTCCAATTCAGTTTCCAACATGTTTAAGGGCACAAAATGGCAAAATTTGAAAATGAAATACACCAATCCTGCACATTGCCCTCTGGGATAAATGGGGCAGAGGCAGGGAGGAGGGAAGGAGCTGCAGCCAGAGCACCCAGGGCCAAGAAGAAAGAAGCCATGTCCTGATGAAGAACAGAGAAAAGAGGATACCAAGGGCTGCCCACTCCTCCACTGAATCCCAAGTCCTTTGTACAAAACCACGAAAGCTGGGGGAGGTACCCAGCCCATTCCAGCAGAGGAGTACACTCAAATCAAAGGGTACACTCAAACTCAATCACATCTTCCAGTAATCTGGCAAAAAAAGAAGCTAAACCATATTAAATCTTAGTTTTGGGAATGAATGGTGCAGATGTTTTTATCCAAATGCCCTGGGAACAGAGCACAAAATCTGAATACCTGTGGTGGAAAAAAAATGCCATAGGGCACCCAAATGATTATTAAAAATTTTCTGCAAATACAGTTGTAGAGAACTATATGCTTCCTTTAGAAGATTATGGTATTTTTAGAAAATTGCTTGAAGCAACAAAAATTATAAAAATAAACTGAGCAATAAGTACAAGAAATCTCTTCCTGTGTGTTTCTTCAATGTGCCTCAGGATTAAGTAAGGAAATTTGGAACTACTCACTTCCCCACCCAGACACGTACAATTAATTCAGAGGTATTAAAGTCTCTCAGCATCCCTGCAAAGCACAAGCTGCTCACAGATGAAGCAGCTTGGGTGAACTTTGAGTAAGTGACTTGTTTAAGATTAAACAAGACTCACAGACAGCTAAAACTACTCAGTGTCTCCCAACTTAATGTTAAGACTCCAAACATCCTATAAATCCTCCTGCTATCTTGCATCTGTAGCATTAAAACTATAGTTTAATTTGAACAAAAAGGGTTTTTTTCATTGCTAGGAACCAGATGAAAATTCTGAGAGGTCAGTTTAGAAATACACTTGGCACATCTACAAGTGGGGGAGGGGGGAATATCTACAATTACTATCTGGGAAGATGCAATTAACTGAAAAAAATTCAATATTGGAGACAAGGGAAGATGATGACACAAGGAATATGAGCTCTTACCTATCCTTTTCAATAACTCATGCACAGATACCACCTGCATGGAGCTGAGGCTTGAGGCACTGAGTATCACATCAGTTTTACCTGGAGCTTGGCAGAATATCCACATCCTTCCTGAGAAAGATCCTACTCTGCTCTAGATCACATCAATGTCACATTGACAGATTCCTACTCTGATAAGCTCTGCATTTGTAAAGATTAAAATAACTGAACAGAAAATTAAGAAACCTTGAAAATGTTCCCTCACAATACACCCAATTTATCTCACTACAAATAAGATATGTACAATACTTATTAAATTCTTTCACCTTCCTCAGAAAGTTCACAGAAGCACATTGTACAAAGAGACAGAGTTCAAAAGTATACAACAATAAAACATTTACCACCTGCTCAAAACTCCATGGAAACTTAAAAGCTTTTCTGCAGTGTTGGTTGCAAAAGACTCTGTTTATACCAAAAATGCACCGAAGGAATCACTGTCAATGAAGCAATCATCCCAGACTATTTCATGGATTCTGTTCATTGCCTGACACCCCCATATACACAGTGTGTGCCTGTCACAATTCTGGGAGCAGCACAGGAGAGGAAACAGGCAAGGAACAAAGAGGAGGATGCAGAAGTTATGATGAAATAAGCAGATCTCTACCAAGTGAATTCTTAATTAACTCTAAATAATGCAGTGCTTTATAAAATCACTGAAGAGCTCAGTAGGGTCTGGCACCCTTCCTCACTGAGATCAGAGGCCCTGGCACAGGTGCCCAGAGCAGCTGTCGCTGTCCCATCCCTGGAAGTGTCCAAGGCCAGGCTGGATGGGACTTGGAGCAGCCTGGGACAGTGGAAGGTGTCCCTGCCCATGACAGGGGTGGAATGAGATGATCCTTAAGGTCCCTTCCAACGCAAACCATTCCATGATTCCATGATATGTCTCAAGCCACCACCAGTCCATCGAGATCTGCTGCCTTCCTTTCCTCCTGGCTTGGTTCAGAGCACCCACAAGTCAATGAAAGCTGCAGTTTCTCATGTTATCAAGGAAGCAAACTTCATAATCCTAATCCAGTAAAACTGGCTCAAGGAAATGAAGAAAGGAAAGAAATAAACTAATTTCCAAGCAGACTCTAAAATTAAACCAGCTCATTTCCTGTCTACTCTTTCAGATACAAAGGTCACACAGCACGGGATGGGTACCAGGCATGCTGGGGCACATTCTGTGTTGGGAGAGTGCTCAGAGCCACAGCAGGATTCAGCAGATATTTCACACACCCTGAGGCACTTTTCAGATGGCAATCTCCCCTCAGAGCCAACACCTTAGCAAAGCATGGGATTCAAATGGGGATGGTTGGAGCAGTTTGTTTAAGGGGCCAGTGCAAATGAATCACAGAATCTCAGAGTGGCTTGGGTGGGAAGGGACCTTAAACCCCATCCAGTGCCACCCCTGCCATGGGCAGGGACACCTTCCACTGTCCCAGGTGGCTCCAACCTGGCCTTGGACATTTCCAGGGCTGGGGCAGCCACAGCTTCTCTGGGCACCCTGTGCCAGGGCCTCCCCACCCTCACAGCAAAGGATTCCTTCCTCATATCTAATCTAAATCTCTCCTGTTATAGTTTAAAACTATTCCCCCTGGTCATAAACTTTAATCTATAAATGTAGAGCCAAGAAAAATGTCTCTCCAGGCTAAATATTGCATATTCATAGAGGAAAAAGAATTTTTTTCCCCTTCCATAATCTGCCTCTACATCGAACCCTTCCACCTTGCACGCCTCATTCGTTCCTCTGAAAGAAAAGCAAAGGATTCCAAAGGTGCTGCTAATCCTGATGGGAACTCTCCAAACTTACATCACGGGAAGTGGTCAGGTTCTGGCTGTTCTCCTCCCCTAGGAAGGATCTGATGCTGTGCATGATGTTCTCTCTGCGCTGCTGCCGAAACCTCTTCTCCTCGTCGCACAGGGCCATGCTGAACCGCAGGTCCGTGGAGGAGCTGTTTGGCAAAGGAGATAATAATTCCTCAGATTTTTAAAAAAACCTATTAGGTAATAAAATAATGGCATTAAGGAAAAGGGGAGAAAAGACTCCCTAGAAGCAGTGTTCCATAAAGGTATATATGATACTGCAAATCCACAATCTCTCACTAAAGGCATCATTCCAAACTGCATTCAACACAGCACCGTGGGAAATGAGTGGAAGCAAGCAGAAACTCCTCATTAACTTACATAAGATGAAATAAAACTTGCATTTTTCATGCAAGACACCTGATCAGCTGACTCCCTGCAGGGATGGATGCAAAGTACAAGGGCACAGTGTGTCTTTGAGACATGCATGTTATGTATAATTAATTAAAGGCCAGTAATTAAAATACAGCAAGTGAGTTCTCCACTCACATATAAATTATAAATCTACAGCACAAATCACACTGGCAGACCACAGGAAAAACTAAGCCCTTTTATCCAGCTTTTTCCCCACATTTTTGTGGGATTAAAGAATGTGTTAGGATCTCAACACTGTACGTAAGTAAAGGTACAACTTCAGCTGCTGCTTCCCACAGACAGCACAGAGGAGGAGTGGACAAATCCACCCTGGTACCCACCTCATTGAAATTCCCATACTTAGAATCACAGAATATCCTGAGTGGGAAGGGACCTACCAGGATCATCCAGTCCAGCTCCTGGCCCTGCACAGACACCCAACAATCCCCCCCTGGGCATCCCTGGCAGCGCTGTCCAACCCCCCCTGGAGCTCTGGCAGCCTCGGGGCCGGGACCATTCCCTGGGGAGCCTGGGCAGTGCCCAGCACCCTCTGGGGGAAGAACCTTTCCCTGATCTCCAGCCTGAGCCTCCCCTGGCACAGCTCCAGCCATTCCCTGGGTCCTGTTCCTGCTCACAGTGAGCAGAGATCGGAGCTGCCCCTCCAGAAGAAGCTGCAGGGCACGGTGAGCTCTGCCCTCAGTCTTCTCTATTTACTAAAATAAGCTAATTATTAGCTTTATCATTTACTAAGACAAGATAAAAATGCTTATTGTGCCTACTTTGACATGTTAGGTACCAGGCAGCATCGGAAAGCACACAATGGTGAAATGGATCCATTTAGGCCCAGATAATTCCTCAGATTTTTAAAAAAACCTATTAGGTAATAAAATAATGGCATTAAGGAAAAGGGGAGAAAAGACTCCCTAGAAGCAGTGTTCCATAAAGGTATATATGATACTGCAAATCCACAATCTGCATGGATATCAGAGAATAGCAGCAGAACTTGATCAGACCCTTTACATTAGCACATTTCAAAGTCTAAGAGCAAGACACAGCCAAGCATCTTCTGGTTATTCCAGGCCAGAGATATGAAATGCTTTTAATGTACAAAGCCTGGCTGGTTCAGGGGTGGTCTCAAGGACCACCCACTAAGCATCTTTCCCAATACAGCATGATAAGCAGAAATTATCCCTGGGGGATGTTTGTCAGCCTCCGGAGCAATCAGGAAAGAGTTTGACTTTTACAGTGCTCACTGCTGCTATTTATAGTTACAGACACAAAATTACTCCTTAAATGCCTTGCTCTCAGAAATTCAGTTTTAGACTTAAAATATATTTTTCTGATCATTCCTCAATGTGATTTTTGGTCTTTCACCAGGAAATGCAAACAATGAGGGAGAAAGCAGCTAGAGAGGGGGGAAAAAAAAGGAAAAAAAAAGGTAGGCATCTGCTTAGCTTTTACATGGAGAAACCCTGGCCCTAAATCTTCACCTGTGCCTTCAGCACTGTGTGGCATTAACATTTAAATAGATTTTAGGGGCAGCTCTGTAACAGCAGCTGAAAGTTCATGTGAGGGGCCAAGTTCCCATAGAAGGTAAAACAATGAGGATGAAGCTGAACCTTGTGAGATCTGTGGGTTTATTAGAGACAAAGCCCTTGAGAAGCAAAGCCCTTAACATAAACCAGGGTGAGAGATTCACACAGGATGGCCTGGCTCCTGCAAACATTGGGAAAGGTCACACCTCTCAGTCCCAGTAATGGTGTTTAGTAATGACAGAATTATAATGTGAAAACAAACCTCACTTTTAAATCTCCTCACTTTCACAGTACTTGTATTTCTATGCTACAACAGGGAATTTTTGCACTCCACCTGACATGTTTTTAAGAAAATCACAACAGGCACACAGTGGGATTCTTGGGGTGTCCTGTGCAGGGCCAGGAGTTGGGCTTTGATAATCCTTGTGGGTCCCTTCCAACTCAGGAGATTCTAATGAACACCTTAAAATAAAAAAATGCCTTTGCTGCTGGTATATTTCCACCTCTTTTTTTTTTAATATGGGATACTCACCATACTTCCAGAGACAGTTCCAAAGTCATTTCTGTGACCTAAACAAGAAATATTTAAATATGGTTACACCACATAGAGATGGAAAAACCACAAACACACCTGGAACATAAGCTACTACTGCAAGAATTTTTCTTGAAACCACTTTTTTTAAGAAGGAGGATATTTCTGACATACATGAATGAGATTCTTTCCTACGGATTTTGTTTTTTTTTTAAAGCACACAACATGATTCCAAAATACACCAGTAGCACGGAATACAGTGGAAAATGTTGCTAAGTGCTGACTTTCATTCCTCAGATCCCACTGTCTTGGCTTTCTTGCACTGCTAATCCCTTTCTGACAGTGCTACTCATCTCTGGCCTGAAGGGATGTAATTCTCTTCACGCACCTGTGGCTGGCAGGAGAAGCACAGATCACATCTCTCTGCCACTTGTGTGAGGGAACCACTGCTCTGTGTTCCACAGGAGCCACCGAGTGTCTCTCCACAGTCAAACATACTCTAATTAGCAATCAGGAAGAGTAATTGCTTACAAGTTCCTGAAAGATGCAATAAATGTCACTACACAATGGCTTCACTTGCCAGCCATGCTGAACTACCTGGCCACAAGCTATGGGTTGGTCTCCTCTTTCACAGAGCACTTAAAGGGTTGCCTGCAGGCAAAAAGCTAAAAAATTATGATTAAAGCATCAATTTCCTGTCAGGCACGACCCAGGAGGACTGGCTGTGGAACTAAGACAGAATGGAGAGGCATTTTCACCCTCCCTCCTGTGCAGTGGCCACGCTGGTGCAGCCCTGGAGGAGTGTAACAGACTCGGTGTGTCCTCCACCCATAAATGGGTTATCCCCCTCATTTGGGGCATGGGAGCAGCAGGGATGGAGCTGCAGCACCCCAGACTGAATGTCTGCTCGACACTCAGACAGTAGTGAGGGATCTGGGTGTGCAAAGCTGCCTCTGGCTCCCACATCCAGGCCCAACCTGGCTCTGCACTCCTGAGGCAGGAACAAGGTGGGGGGAGAAAGAAGAGGCAGAGAAACAAAAGGCAGGACATGAAGAAACAGAGTGAGGAGTCATTGAGGAAGCACTTCAAAGGCAGGCTAACAATTACATTATTCCCCACCTGATATTACTAATTTAGAAAGCACTCCTGAAACCATGCAATGATCCAATGCTTACAAAAATGCGTGCACATGAAATAAACCCTTGGAGGGAAGCATTCCAACAGGGAGACATCATGGCATTTTCTATACCTTATACAGACTGCCACAGACATCTCAGGAATACATGTTATGTATACATTGTCTGCATTGGGCTCAAACTGACTGCATCTTCCCTTAACAATTTTCTTATAAATTTCAGAGTGTATTTGGCTTTTTTCACTGTTTATTTTTCCCCTATGACTCTACCAAGCTTTGCTGAATGCTGAGGAAAGGTCAAGGCCTACGTGAAAAGTGGCAAGGCCTTGTATTAATGGAATGAATTTTGTAAACTGTGTTTGCAAGATTTATTCATCAGTTCTTTCTCACTACCTCACCTCATGCCTGGCAGAACCAGGACCTGCACTCAGCCCATGCTCTGGAAGTCCCAGAGTTACTGAAGCACTTTCACTGGAGTGAAATAAATATGCAGAAACTTCAAAAAATGCAGTAATTGTAAAAAGTAAAAATAATTCAGGGTATCAAAATTCCAACTGCCCTAAGGCTATGCCAAATTAAATGCTAAACTTCATATATGAAACTCCCTGACTTCCAATAAATAGGTCTTTAACCAGTTATTTGCTGTAACTACATTTTTAAAGTTACATCACATGGAAATCAGGAGAGCAGTGACAAATCAAGATCTCTGCTCATACAATAAACCACTGCCCAAAACTGAAATGCAGATAGCATGTATGCATTTTAGTATGTGCAGAACAAGCTCAATTCCACGCAGATTTAACAGCAGCTTCCAGGAGTTACTGTACAGGCAGCCAAGCCCTGTTCAAGTGACTCCATCTGGTTTGCATACGTGTTTAAAGAGAATAATGCAATTAACTGCATTATTGCACAGTAACTAGGGCTGTGTTACAACAGGCCACTCACAGAAAGTGAAACATGTAATAATAAAAGAATTCCTTCAGCTCTCTGGAAGCCACAGGCAGCAGCAGGAGGGGCAATGCACTGACCAGCAAACTCTGAGTAACCTCACATTAACTAAGGCCATGAAACTGAACTGCTTCAAGTGGGGAAGAAACTGCTTTAGCCAGGGAAAGTTCCAAACTAGACTTTTCAGGAGGATTCTTTCAGCAGGGACATCAAGGCATTCAGTGGCACTGTTTTGCTCACTTCTCCTCTCAGCAGGGCTGTAAGAAGATTAATTATCACAATGTCTTTAGGCTCGTTAACCACGAGTAACAGTGAATGTAACCACGAGTAACAGTGAATGCTTAGAAAACTTCTGACCAGGGTATGGAGAGAGCAATCCTCACCTGAGATACCCTGTCCCATGCCCCCAAATATTCATCTGTTTCCTGACTGACAGGCTGCCACCCTCACCCCATGATCAATCCCAATCCCTTCTGGAATTCATAAAATAGCTCTGCATTTAGAAAACACAGCCATCCATAGTACTGGGGGACACTGATGGGATCAGTCCTGGATTTCCTTCCATCTAAGAATGAACATCAAGAGTAGGCCAAGGGTTTCCCTTACACTGCAACACAAGTGTGGCATGTGCTGGCCTAAACAACAGCTCAGCTGTCTCAGTTCAGTGCTCTTTTAAGAGCCTCCCATCCTGTTCAGAGCTGCTCCAACAAAGGCAAAGCCATGAACGTTCCAACTTACATCATTGAAAGTTAACTGGACCTCCTTCTTCTCTCCCAGTTTCAGAGAGGAGATGGGAAACGTGGATGTGCCAAGAGTCTCGTCCATGACGTAGTTGGCATCCATGAGAGTAACCTGGAAGAGAGAGCTGGGTACTCAATTCAGCTGCAAGAAATCTCTTTTTAATTCCATCAAGGCCATGCTGAAGTAAAAAAACAAAATTATATGGCAAAGGAGAAGGTCTGACCCATCCCAGTCAATGCCCAGTGCCAACAGGCATCTCCACTAAACCAGGAGGTGTAAAAGGCAGTGGAGGTGGCACTTCAAGGCATTCAACTGCAGGAGTACACCAGGATTATTCACAAAGGGGTTTTCCTCCCAGCACCTTTCTGGCAGTAAATCTCACCATCTTTCTAATAACTTCCAATTCTGCATATAAATCACAGTACCTTCAAATTTTCAGTTAATAAAATTTCCCTATGGAGACACTTACATAGTTTTAACTGTGACAGAACAAAACATAGACAGCAACTTTTCAGAGAAGAGGGAATCCACACAAGCCAGCCTTGGATCTACAGACCAAGATTGCTACAGCAGTGATTTGGCAAAGTGTGCAGCATTCCAATTTGCACAAAGCTTCTCCCTGTATCCAGCCAGATCTTCAAGTCTCTTCTCATACCCGCCATGTCAGAGCACAGACCTTTCCAAAATGTGATAATACCCAAAGATGGATGTGGATATGGCAGAGCACCATTCCATGCTTTTGCTCTAATCCATGTGGCTCTAGGTCTAGCAGACTTTTTTTCCCAGTGGCTTCCTTCCAAGTCCTCAAGTAAGATATTCAGAAAGAATTTCAAATTATCATTTACACGGTTTTTACTAAATGAGATCTCCAGACTCATTTGACTTACAGGTTTTTTTCCACTTTGTGGCAGTATATCTTCTGAAATATCATTTGTTCATGGCTTGGATTGTATCTTTTGTATAACACAAAAGGCCTCAAGATACAATCACCTGAATAATTAGCTGCTGAATCTGGGTTCAGCCTCGTCTCAGCTATAAAGAATCTTCTTCATCCAGTGCCACAAGCAACGCTTTGAAATGACTTTTCTGTATTTTAGGACACAACTCATTATTTTAATGGTATTTACATTGTTCGGTTTCCTTGCAGAACTTCATGCCCATTGCTGCAATCTCTGAGCACTGCCTCTTAAAACCAAAAGCAAAAACTTCTCAGTGGGATTTTGATGAGCTGCTTACAATTCAGAAGGAAAACTGCACTTGGGATGGAGTTAGAGGTGCAGATTAAAACAATCTGAGGAGTCTCAAGGATTGTGGAGTCTGGGAATTCACAGAGGGTTTGGGTGGGGAAATGATTTTACAGATTTGAATTCTGACACTGCTCTCCTTTGCAGAATCCAAAACTCTTGCCTACATAACCAGGTCCACAGTTCACCATTATTACATGTTATCATCTGCTCCTTCCAGGCAATTTCATGGAATTTGATTGCACATATCTCAGAACCAGCAACAGCCTTTAGTTATTGCAAAGACACATTTCCAATTTCTACCTATAATCCATCTTGCTGTGTTTGTGACTTTAATAATTTTATCCTTTCAAAACCCTTGAACCAAATTTTGTCCTCCACAAATTCAGACATTACCAGGGAAGCTGCCTAAGTGTAAAGGAGGGCTCAGAGACAGGAACTGATGCCCAGGGAGTTCCCCCTGCACAGGAGGCAGAACTTCTGCCCTGGGCAGCATCACAGCCATGAGCAGATTGTCCAGAGAGGCTGTGCAGGCTCCTCCCTGGGGATGTTCCAGAGCCCTCTGGACACCCCTGTGCCCTGTGCTCTGGGATGGCCCTGCTGGGGCAGGGAGGTTGGACTGACCCACTCTGGGATTCTGTAACTACCAGCAGAACCTGTCCCAGTTTTTATACAACACCAGTGAAACCCAGGGACTTAATTTTAACTCTTATTTACTACTGCCCAGTTTACCATTCTGCTCATCCTTTCAAGATCTTGAGAGCTGCTATAGATCACACCATTTATTTAGCCACCTGTAGCTCCTGCAGATCCTCCAAGAAAGCACAGGATCTGCAGAGAGATCCTTCTCTGCAAAGGGAAAACTCTCTGCCCCAGAGATTCTGTCAGAATCCACAAAAGTGAAATTGGAACAATTTTAGTGCCCATTCTGCAACAAAGGCAGGTTGATGAACCCAAGCTGTTCTTTGCTTTCTGGCATTGTTACAAAGAAGCCAGAATCACTCCACTCCTTTCTAATTCCTACTGTTTGCCTGACTTGTTCCTAGCAAAAACTGAGCTAGAGATTCCAAATTTCTCTCAAGTTTTTTGTGGCCAGTTTGGATGTCTACAACCAAACCTCTGTTAAGAATGAACTCAGGTGTCCTGGTGGCAGCTGTTTTGGGTAGTCTGCTTCCTGCAGAGCTGTAGTGAAGGCATTGTGAATTCCCTAATCATTTTTTGTCTCTAGTGCAGGATGCGTTTGATAGTTCTTCGTGATCCACCAAGCTGACCATGGGATTGTTCCTCCCCGAACTGTAGAGCCTTCCCCAGGAACACAGGGAGCTTGCAGGAAGCACAATTCCCTGTTAGACCCAAGGTCTGACAGTCACAAGCTCAAGGAAAACCTTCACAGGCTACAGCTTCTGTCCCAGTTGGCCAACTTACCCTGAACTCCACAAGCTTGGGTCAGAAGACTGCACCTGTCAGAGCCACCCCCTGTGAAGAACAGAGCTAACAAAGGACCAGAGATAACCTTAAATCCTTGCCATGCCCACTTAGAAAATGCCTACACCTAACACTCACCTCTTGTGCACAGCCTGGAAAGGGTCAACAATCTGAGCCTGAACGGTGGCTTGGCCAACAAGGCTGCACATGGACTGGTCCCCAGAACAGCCCTGGGTGGGCTCCAGATAAGGAGGACACAGCAGAACCAGCCTTTTGCTTTGTCCCCCTGGGCAGACTTGACCTAAGCCCCCCCTGCTCCCTGTCTGTAAGAGCTGGAACAGTGAAGGAAGCAGGGAGTAAATACTTCATGGCTGATGTGAGGAATAACAAGCTACTGTCCCTCAGGAGGGACTCACAGGCATATCTTGTAATGACTCTCCAGGCTACTCCTCGAATAATTCCATTTATCCAACCCCTCTTGCTTAGCACCGTGGCTAAACCCAGGTTTAACATTCTGCAATCTTGGGACAACAGATGCCACACTGCTGTTTTACCCTTCAACTTCCCAGCTGCAGCTCAGCCATGGGATTTACCTCCAGAACATTCTCCAGGTTGGGGTCCAGGATGAACTCGAAGGTCTCGTTCCACACGGGGTTCACGTCGTTGTTGAAGTGCTTCGTTCTCTTCCTGCAGTCAGGGGCAGTGGGGATGAACAGCTCCACATAGGGATCTGGAGTGTCAACTGGGGGGCAGAACACAGGCAAGGAAAAACTGCTGTCTGGGTTGGAACACAGTGCTGTGAAACCACAATAACCTGACCCTTTTTCTGTGGTCAAGCACAGAAAAATATGCAACTGTGTAAGTTACATAAATACAGTGACAGGAATGATACAATGATATCAACAATCTCCCCAAAAGAAACAATTGACTTTTAGGAAGGGAGGGGAAAGCCTTGAGCAAACAGAATGGCACAGGGACTGAGTCAAGTTTATTGGCAATATGCAAACATCTTCCAGGCAGTGGTAAGTGTTTGTAAAAGCTTTTACTTCTTCCTCTCTTTATAACCTTTAATTACTTTGGCTTGTGTCACAGCAGCAAGTATCCCACAAAACAATGAAAACAAGCAGTCTGGCATGAGTTTTGGATCATCTCACCTTTGCTGGTTTGGGAATGGTGGAGGAAACCTGTCACAGCACTGTGGTGCTGCACACAGAGTGAGGAGTGCTCAGATCTGAAACCACTGCCACCACCACAGCTCTGGGGAGTCACCACAGGATCAGGACCTTGTTTGCACAACATATTTGAACAACAAGTGCGCAGAACACAGACTGGAAACAAAGATATGGCAACTCCAGCTGATAGGAATTCCCAGTGGGAGAGAAGTAAACACTGACAAATCCCACCGGATGTGTCTAACAACAGCCACTCCTGAGAGCAGCCCCTAAAAATCCACTTTCTAACAAGTTAAAGCATGCAGGGTTTTTCTGCACAATGAGATTTCTTTTCTGTCTAATTGGGCCAGGGTTCAGATGCTTTGCAGGAGAGCAGGGAAGTTATTTCTGTGGTTGTGGTGGATCATGAAAAGCCTCCTGCTCTGCTGTGGCAAAACACCCACGTCTTTCCAGCACAGAGTCATGGAATCACAGAATATCCTGAGTGGAAAGAGACCCACAGGGATCATCCAGTCCAACCCCTGTCCCTGCACAGACACCCCAGCAATCCCACCCTGGGCATCCCTGGCAGCGCTGCCCAAACCCCCCTGGAGCTCTGGCAGCCTCGGGGCCGTGCCCATTCCCTGGGGAGCCTGGGCAGTGCCCAGCACCCTCTGGGGGAAGAACCTTTCCCTGATCTCCAGCCTGAGCCTCCCCTGGCACAGCTCCAGCTGTTCCCTGGGTCCTGTCCCTGCTCACAGGAGCAGAGATCCTGTCCCTCAAGAGGAGCTGCATCCTCTCTTCACGGTCTGTCCTCTGTTTTAGTGAAACGTTACCAAGCAAACCAATCCCCACCACAAACAGGAGCCCATTCCTTAAAGGCCTCTTTTGAAAAATATTAAATCCTAAATACTAGGAAAAGCAAGTCCAAACATTCCTCCCTGCACACATTTTAAATCTAAAGATATCTTTTTTCAACAAAGCCAAATTTTAAAAGCTCTTGGACTTCAATAAAACCTTATCCATGAGAATCCTGAGGCCTAGAACCATTTCTCCCTCCTCCTGGAAGAAGAAGGAAAAGAGCCAAACAAAAAAAAAGTTGACAATTTCAAATCACATCAATTGTGTTTTGGGAAAAGATCCTGACCAAACAACCAAAAAAGGGGCTTTTGGAAATCATTCAGGAGGTTCTGAATGTGTCCCCAGGCAAATCCTGTTCAGTTTTATCCTGATGCAACTTCTCAAGGAGTTTTCCACTGTGCTCCATACCTGTGGGGCTCAGCTAATTGCTACATTCAGGTGGTCTCACTGCTCCCTGCATAATGAACAAGCAGTTATTTAAAGCTGGGGATCAGCGTGGAAAGCCTTTAAATAGAACCTTAATTAGCTCCTGAGGAATTATGTCTGATCTTGTCTCTTCTTTATGGGCAGGGGAAGTGGGGGATCGAGCCCCAAGTCATTTCTCACTGGCAGATGTTCCAACTTGCCAACTTTTCCATCAGCTCCCTTCCATTACTGCACAAAGTTGTGCCCCAAAGAAGAGAATCAACAGAAACAAGGCTCCCTGAAGCTAAACATCCATGAAATCAGAAGTGACAGGGTTTCATTTGCTAAGCCTTGACATCCAGCATGACTGTGGCAATAAACACAGGCTCGCTCTGCCAAGAGTCTGAAGCTGCCTACAAAACCTTGGATTTTAGTCAAAATCGTGGTGGCTGAACAGAGTTCTGGGCAAAACATCAATGCCTCCCTCTCCATTCAGTTTTTCATGTGATTATGTCATCAGTCCTAACTCTGCTATGAAAATCTAATTTTTTCTTATCAACACAAAAAGCAAATGGTTTCCTATCTATATTCAAACCCCCAAAGCATGTGGATTTCCAAACCTCTGGCATACACATCCATTACTAACTTCCTATCAGGCAAACCCCAGTAAGTGTTGAAACAGAAACTAAACCCAAGGCACAGACTGAGAAAAATCAGTCTTGGTAGTTCAGTATTGCCAAGCCACCTCACTCTATGCCTTTATCAACTTTCTAACCCAAGGCAAAGATTTAATCATCTGGCCTTTCATTTTTAAAAGTTTATTTGGAGCTATTTTCAGTTAAGAAAATGAAAATCTATTCTTTGGTAACTTCCTTCTTCAGATGAAGAGAAAATACACTGGAAGACTGCTTGCTCTGATTAGGATACTGCTGTAAGCTATACTAAATACTTTTTAAAGCTATACTGTATTCATCAAAATCTCACTCCTTGGATGGGAACTAAAAACTATCAACAACATGGCAAGTAACACAGAAGTATCACTTAATGCATTGCAAAACACTGAAATTATCAAATGCAGATTAAACAGCCAGGGTGCACACTTGGCATGGATGTTTTTATTCCTGCTTGGGCTTCTGCTAATGGATTTGCCAGGTTGTTAAAAAAGCTAAGCTGAAAACATCAGCAAAAATAGCTTGATCACCACTGTATCACAGAATCCCAGAAAGGTTTGGGTTGGAAGGAAACTGAAAGCCCATCCAGTCCCACCCCTACCATGGGCAGGGACACCTTCCACTGTCCCAGGGCGCTCCAGCCTGGCCTTGGGCACTGCCAGGGCTGGGGCAGCCCCAGCTTCTCTGGGCACCCTGTGCCAGGGCCTGCCCACCCTCCCAGGGAACAATTCCTTCCCAATATCCCATCTGACCCTGCCCTCTCTCAGTTTAGAGCCATTCCCTGAGTCCTGTCCCTCCAGGCCCTTGTCCAAAGTCCCTCTCCAGCTCTCCTGGAGCCCCTTTAGGCACTGGAACACTGCCATCTGTATTTTGATTTTAAAGGGAAGCACCTTTATGGTTCATGGGTCAAAAGCTGATGTTTAATCACGACAAGAGGACTGTCAATACCTGAGAATTATCAATATCTGAGAATTATCTGGATCTGGACCTGAAGATCCCAAAGGTCTTTTCCAACCTTACCAATTCTGTGTAGAGGCAGCACTGTTGGGGAATTGCTCTTTAGTTCCAGCAGCTGCCTGGGGTACCAAGCACAGGCTCCTCAGAAGCAGCCCTGTGAGGGAATTTGCCCTTGTTCCTGGGGACACTTCTGAGGAAAGCGGAGTTTCTGTGCAGCCCAGCCCTGCTCGGGGCTGTTCCTTACGCAAGGCTCCCGCCCCATCACCATTTCTCAGGAACGACGCAGGCTGAGCTAACAACTGAGCACAATTTGAATATCTAAAACCCCACCTGCACACGAAAAAACACAATGAAGGCTTCCAGCACCCATGCCAGCGAGGGTCCTGCAATTAGCAGCTGAGAGCTGGATGAAGTCTCAGGGTAATTAACAAAACAGTTCGTGGCAATTCCGATTTGCAGCCCCAGCAGAGCTCCAGGGGCTGCAGACACACATCCAACAACAAGAGCAGAGTCAGCATCTCCACCGCTGGCTTAGGGAGAAAGTAAGGATTCAATGACTTCTCCTCATTTCATTTACCTCCGTTTTAGTAATGGCCATAGGATTCTCCCTTTAAATTGCATTATGAATCACCAAGTGAAACAAACAGTGGACAGTAATTAGGGTCAAAATTTTTCACAGTGCAAAATGAGTAATGCTTTAAGCAATCTGTCTATTAAGGACACCTGTAAAATTTTCTGCAATGACTGGAAATTATTTGATCTTATATTACTAATTTGGTGAGATGACTGTCATCAGGCCCCCATATTAATATGATTAATATTCCGGATATATAATTTATATTTCAGTCATTCCAATTTCAATTACTTCAACAGCATAATTGAGATAAAGTAACCATAGAAAGCCTGTTCAAATATAAAATACCAAAGATGAAGCCACTACCATCAGCATCAAAATTTATCTCATTTGGGCATCAAAAGTCAAAAGAAATGCAAAGTTTTAAACTATCCCAAAATCTGTTTTGCTACAAAAAATATTCCACCCCATGAGGATCTGACTTTTTTTCTTTCCATGTGAGCACATCATAAACACTTGTGATCATAACAGACACCAAATAAAACCAAATAAACTTGAATTTCAGTTAATATATGCACCACCATTATAGGAAGTTCATCTGGATCCAGATTTTTTGGACCCATGATCACCACATACCACATTTATGAAATTATGGGAATATTCCAGCAACTCCATGGTAGAACTTTACCTTAAAGAACTGTGTTAGTTTGGTTCATGAGAATTTTTTGCCTTCTGGTTAAGAATTACTGTGGTTAATATATGGTAATATATTTATACTGTATATATTATTATATGTACACCAGTTATCATATATACTGTATATTTACCAATACAATAGATCAATAATGGATCATATTGGTATATTTTATACATATATATATATTTTTAAAAAGTGGTAATAACCCTTAATTTATCAACCATTAAGTACAATCCCATTGATAAAAACTTACTAGGTCCCAAGTGACCATCTTTGTCTATTTTCCACCACTTTTTTGGCTTAGTGCACCAAAGAACAACCTTTTTAGCACATGCAGCTGAGCAGCCTGGCTGAGGGCAAGCCAAATGGGATTTGCTGGATGAGCTCTCTTTCCTCCAAGGAGAAGAAAGTTAAATAACAATGGAATTTCTACTCAAATTGTGGATTTTATGAGACTTCACCGTGGCATGGAAGTGCCATGCTCAGGAGAAAAAGGAATGAATTTTAAAACCATGGGTTTTCCCAGTTTCATGTAATTTTCCAGTTTTTGAAAAGGGCATTCTTGAAAACAGTACCTATGAATAACTGTCCCTCCAACCCATGGAACAGGTACTTGAGAGGCTCCAGACAAATCCATACCCCAGCAGTAGAACAGATGCCAGGAGCCATGCCAGAAGGCCACAGCAACCTAAAAACCCCACAAACACACATTGCTGCCTGTGCTTAAGGTGCTGCAGGGAATGCTGACCCTGGGGATTTTGCAAAGGGATGATGCAGTGCCAGATTTCGTGAGCGGAAGGTGACTCCAAGGGAAGCCAGGCAGCTCTGAAGCAGCAGCTATGCTTTGAGAAATCCTGGGGTTAGGTAATACACTCATTTAATATTATTAGTGCTTCTTATTACTGTGCTTTTCATCTCCAGCATTACTTCAGTGAAGGGAAGAACCAGCTCCCAGCACTATCACCCAGGTCACTGGTGCAGGACACCCTGGTTCCACTGATCCAGTCTTGAAAGGGGAAAAAAAAAACCCTCAAACATTGCAGCTTTTGGTCAAACCAAATTTGTAGAAGTGCCAAGAGCAAAGGAGCATTCCTTTCTCCAGGTTATCTGTACAGGTCCTTTTGCAGACACAGTGAGAAGTGACTGAAGCATTCAACTTGCAATAGCACAGAGAAAAATAACATTTTTCTAGCAGTATGCCAGAATCTAAGGGGTTTGGGTTTTTTTAATGAATTTTGATGCCTAGTTCTCAGTGTCAAACCTGTGAAACATCTCACTCCACCACCAAAGACACGAGAAGGAGGCCTGGCTCAGCTCTGAGTGCGGGTCCAGGGCAATGCCATACCTGGACAGGGATCATTTGGTCTGGCAGTAAGAACAGCATATCACCACATTCCTGCTAAATTACTCCAACCCCACATTTATGTTATCTGATGGAGTATAGATTATTCCCAGCCTGGCACAAACTCTGCTAATACAAATTTACACTGGCACCGTTCTCCCAATGCGCAGAACAAGTTTACGCTGGATCTCTGTTTGGTACCAGGAGGCTTTAGAGGTTTTGGGACTCTCCCAACAGCCCTACAGCTTGATTTACTCTACTGCTGAAGTGCAGCCTCAGGGCCTGTGAGGGAGAAGAGGCTCTTCCCTTGAGTTTTTAATTCAGACATTTATCAGGAATGTTTTAAAAACCTGGAGCTGTCCTAGCTGGAGCTAAGTATAGGCTGAGGGTGCTACACAGACATCACGTGGTAGTAAAACCATCATCATTGCCATCACAAGGAGTTACAGGAACCTCCAAGCTCCAGTGACACCTGTGAGTGCTCCTGCCCAGCCTCACTGCTGGGGATAACACAGGGCTGAGGCATGGATTGGGAAGGCCTCAGTCAGAACAGCATTACACAGCTCAGTGTGACCAGTGAGGGCCACAAAGGGAAAGGGGTGACTGTGCAGGGAGTTACCTGTCCAGCTAAGCCCAGCACAGCCCAGCATTGGCACACATTCCCTGGATTCCAACTGCCCTGTAGTACTGCTGGCTGGATGCTTTGATAAAGCCTGTCACTAAAAACAATCCTCTACAGAAGCGTTCCTTCCTGTGGTGACAAACGTGGGGAAGGCCGACCATTTCCTCCCTCCCTTTCAGAGCATGTTAAGTCAGCAATACATGAATGAACACTCCTGATTTGTAAGAGCTTTTCTTTGGTACAGGTGAATCAGTGGGACAACTGGAATCCTACAAAATGCAAGGCAGAAACTAGACAGTGAATCATAGAATGGGGAAAGTTACAAAAGATCTCCAAGATCACTGAGCTCAACCATCAGCCCAGCACCACCACCATCTCCACCACTAAACCTTGTCCCCACAAGCCACATCCCCATGTTGTTCCCAGCTTCCAGGGTTGGGGAATCCACCACTGCTCCGGACATCCTGTGCCAATGCTTAAAAACTCTTTCTGTGAAGAAAGATCTCCTAATATCCAGCCTGACCTCTCCTGGCCCAGCCTGAGGCCGTTCCCTCTGCTCCTGTCCCTGTTCCCTGGGAGCAGAGCCCGACCCCCCGGGCTGCCCCTCCTGGCAGGAGCTGTGCAGAGCCAGCAGGGCCCCCTGAGCCTCCTTTGCTCCAGGCTGAGCCCCCCCCGCTCCCTCAGCCCCTCCTGGGGCTCCAGCCCCTTCCCCAGCCCTGTTCCCTTCCCTGGACATGCTCCAGCCCCTCAATGTCTTTCTCATCATGAGGAGCCCAAAACTGACCCCAGTTTCTTCAGCTCACGCTTTTAAAAAAACATTTTCAAAACTTATTAAGTCTCCTTCAGGCAGCAACCTGCACAACTCCTTACCCAAGGAGCTGCAGATGGGAAAATTTATGTGGATTCAAGGAAAACCAGTGAAGTTTCTGCAAGAGAAACACAGGGACAGCTTACTTCCCCAAGGGCACATCCAGCTCTGGGAGACACTCACTGAAAGCAGCCAAGGAGAGGACAGGATCAGGGGAAAACATCACCTTCTTACCCTGTTTGTATTTTTCCTTTATATCTCGCTGTGACTGATGTTCTTCCCAATTCTCCCTTAGACCAGGCATTAGCCCAACCCTAACACAACTTCAAAGCATTCCTGGGAAGGGGGATGAGAGGGAGAAGAATCCAAAGCAACAAAAAGTCAAATTATTACAGGGGGGAAATGACATAAACAGAGGGAGCCTCCTCCTAGAGAGAGGGAGGGAAAGGCTCCCACTGGAGGAACAGTGGTGTCCACAGCTCCTGGAGGAGATGCCCACGATTAAGCTCTGCCTGGAGACAGGACAGCACATGGAACAGCAGCTGCTCCCAGCCAGCATGAAGCTCTGGGGCTGCAGCTGCACACAGGGCCTGCAGCAGGGACAGGGGGGTTCTCCAGCCAGGCCAGATGGATCCTGTCTGCTCAATGTCACCGTCCAACAGCACAACGGAGTCATGGGAGAGCCTTCCTCTGGGATGAGAATGAGTTTTCACCAACCTTTCACAGAAACAGGCCCTGCCTCAGTAACTCCATGGCAAGCACTCACAGGCAGCATTTCTCATCAAAAAGGTGTTTTTGCAGCTGGGAAGAGCAGCATTTTCTGTATCAGTTTCACTGTGGAACACACAAGCCTGTTTCCCACATGACTTCCATCTCCCAGCGCTGGCTAACCCTACAACAGGGAAAGGATACTGGGTGTGCCAAGGAACCTGAAATCTAGCACTTGGTTGCCTCAGTGTCTGACATCTGCAGTAGACATCTCTTGAGCAGTTGCCAGCAGCATTGTTCATTCAAGGTTTTCTCTTTTATCCATCTGCTATGGACACGTATTTCAGCCACGTGAAGACCTGCATATGCAGCTTGTAGGATGTGGAGGATTGGCCAACTCTGACCTACTTTTCCCAGGCTGTTAGGCTGGAAAAGGGGAGCAGTTTGGCTTGTTTTCCCCTTGCAAAAATCAGGACCTGCTCCAGGGCCTTGCAGGAAGAACCTTATCTGATGCCACTCCAACAGGTAAGTGCACTGTAGCTAAGTCAGGGTGCAGCACTGGCCAGCTGTGAACCAGAGAACAGCTGGATTAGTCCTAAACGAGCTGCTATAACACTAACCATAACACAAGCAGGCAAATCTCCAATTCTTCCCTTCCAGGTTTAAAACTCTGCTCACACCTGCCTGGACTGCTGTGACTGGGGTTTAACTAAGCCAGCTTCAACCCCAGGAGCCCTGGCTCATGGAGAACAGCCCAGGGCACCAGGCTGTGAGGGACAAACAGTGCCTGCTGGGCATTCCCTCCATGTTTGAAGTGGATCCAGAGCCAGGGCCAGGCAGGTGAAGGTGTGCTCCCATCCCAGCTCCTTGTTTCCTTCAGAGACACAGGAAGCACTGAGGAAGGATGTCCTGGGCTGGGGGGGGAGATGTCCACAGCTGGCTGCAGTGACAGGGGCTGACTGTGCCAAGAGCCATTCAGGAGCTGCTCCCAGACTCTGGGCAAGTTTTGTAACCAGAGCTGAGCTCTGGTGACTGGACTGCTCCCAGGAATTGCTTGTCTGAGCAGCTTAACTGCAGTAGGGTGGACAGCAACTGGGATAGAAGCTGAGTACCAGAGCTGCGAGCTGTCACACGTTAAAACAATTTTAAGAAGATAATTTTTTCCTTAAAATACCCAGAATGACATTGTTTACTATCACGGCATCAAAAGAAGATGAAGCAAGTAAAAGCTGCAAATCCCAAAGAGGATTAAGGAAGATGAGTGATCATTAAGAGCAGAGTCACACAACTGGTTTCCTTTGCAGATGCTACCATTTGTTGTGAAAGCCAGCACTCTTAGACCTTTACAGATACAAGACAAATTTTACAATGCTTCCTCTGACCCAGTTTCCCACCAAGATCCCTGAAAATTCAGAAGGGGAGAGATACTATGGAAAGGAGAACCAGTGTGCAGGCACTTCCCTTTCACAATGCTTCAGTTTGGGATTCTGCTCTTTCTTTCTACAAGTTCTTGCACTGTCACGGAAGTAAGGAAAGGCTCTACAGTTTGGGTGGCATCTGAGTAAACTCAAAACTAAGTATCTGCTATATAAGAACTCAGGAGGTCAGAGGCAAGGTCTTTTCCAACAGGTCCAGTCAGAGAAGTGATTTTACAAGGTCTTCCATCTACAAAAAGCTAAGCAATGAAGATAACTAAACCCTCCCCCAAAGCCAGGCAGATTTTCTGATATTTCACCTTGTAACAGGCTTATGTGGCAGGTTTTGGGCAGCGGGGGCATAGAATCCCAGAAGGGTTTGGGTTGAAATGGCCTGTAAAGCTTGTGCCACCCCCTGCCATGGGCAGGGACACCTTCCACTGTCCCAGGCTGCTCCAAGCCCCATCCAACCTGGCCTTGGACACTGCCAGGGATGGGGCAGCCACAGCTTCTCTGGGCACCCTGTGCCAGGGCCTCCCCACCCTCACAGGGAAGAATTTCTTCCTAAAGTATTTTTTGTCTTCTTTGGTGTTGAACTGCGTTTCTGCCAATCCAGCAGGGTCCATTGGCTCTCTCCAATCCCACTGATAGCTGGTGCAGGGATGCAGCAGGAACACTGGCAAGAAGGAAAGGTGTACAGTAGGAAGTGGGTTTAGCTGTATTTCTGACTATCCTACTCTGGTGCAATTAACTGGCAACAAATTGCAGTCATTTCCTCAAACTGAGCCCGTTTTCCTGTGTGGGTAAGAGGTGAGAGATCTCCCTGTCCTCATCCTGACCCAAGAGGGCCTTTCATCATGTCCTCTCCCCTGTCCTGTTGACAGAGGGAGTGACAGAGCAGCCAGCCAAGGTCACCCAGCACACATCTGCTCAGTTACTCAGCTCACAAAACTTCCAGCCTGTAAAAGGGCACAGCTACTAGAGCCACCAAACCAGGACTTAAATCTTTGCGAAGCAGCAGCTGCATCACCTGGATGTTGGCAGGATGGTATCCAGGGCATGGGAGTCACCTGGACAGGGACACCAGAAACTGAAACAAGTGAAACCAGTAAAGGAAGGACTTCTATACAGAGGCAACAGTGAATGGGCAGACCCCTGAAATAAGAAAGGACTTGAATGAACTGCTGGGAAGGAACTGCTGCCCCCCTCCCAAGCATCCTGAGTTGTGAGTTCTTACAGTAAATCTCATTTATCACCCCCACACACAGATGCACAGAATGACAAAGTGGCCTGAGGATGACACAACCATTTACGCTGCCTGTTAATGAAGAGCTCAAGAAATCTTGAAAAACTTGCTAGAAATACTGCCTGTCTGCCCAGCCTGGGCTTGAGGACACAGAGGTGTGGATAACCATGCCAGAGTGGAGTCAGGGCCTCCATGCCACCCACAGAGTGGGGCACTACACACACCAGACCTGTCAGCTAAAGCTCCTCGAGCACAGGTAGAGTTCAGAGCCTCAGGATGAAAAATATCACACAAAGCACTCCAGCATATTCAATAAACTTAGATTTACTCAGGTCTTTTTCCAGAAAATCTTGGAAAGGATGATATGGAAAAAAGAATAGCAAAACATACAAAATCCCTCATGTTCCCCCAGGCCTCCATCCCCACCACAGTGTAAAATTAACTCTCTTGTTCCCAGAGCAGTCTCTGGTTACATAACCTGGAGCAAAAACAACTGAAAAAAATCAGGAGCAACCCACCAGAAGAGTCAACAGCTTGGTAGAGCCCATGATGGGAAAGCAGCACTGAGGCACCCAGCCCACCCACAGCTCCCATGTGGTCTGTCACAGCCACCCTCCTGTACTCAAAATAAGAAACTCAGTGCTGAAGTTCAGCAATTCCCTCAACAAGTTTCATTTTTGGCAAATCAAAGAAAACAACTAAATATATATAGGTTGGCACAATCAGCTGTAAAGACCCTTCCCTCCTCACAGCTTCAAGCCTCTCCCCTCAGTAATTAACACAATTACTGATTTGATGGAATAGCTCCCAGGCTCCAACACACCAAGCTTTGTAGACACACGGAGAATAAAAACACTTTTCATTTTCCCAAAGCAAAAACAGAAGCAATGATCTGTTTTTCTTGCTTTAGGGGATTTGCCAGGACTCCAAGGACCAGCCCTGGGCCCTTGGAAGCTCTCTCAGAGATGGCCCAGACTGAGGGTGCCTCAGGCTACTGGCAGCTGCCTCAGACAAGAAACCAAGCAGGTTTCAGTGGCCCTAGAGCATCGTTCTGACAGGTTTTATCAAAATAAAAACTCTTCCTGAGCAGCTTCTTGATTTTGATGACTTCATAAGAGGGATTTTTTCTAGAAAAAGAATACAATTATATTGATGGACAATATTTGAAGTTTATACTATAGGACCCTACTTGCTCTGGTGGACAAAATTGCCATGATCTTCTGGCTTTCTTCATCCTTTCCATACTAATATCATATCATGGGGTCCCCACTTCAACCTCCTTTCTGCCCTTCCCATGTTCCCCACACTGTCTCATGACAGAGACCTGTGTCTTTCCATTTAACTCATCCTCTTACACACACACAAGCCCATGGGCTCCTTGTTCCACACTTCCAGCACTTTTCCTGAGGTCTTATTATATAAAGACCATCATATATACACACATACACACATATAAATATAAAATATAAATATATATATAAATATATTTTATATATTTATAAAAATTTCTATATAAATATAAAACTATATATATACACACACACACCCCCACTGCATCTTCTCTGTGTGCTCCTTTCCCTTACCCCACAGGAGATGATAAACAGATTCCCAGTTCCCTCTTTTCCCCTTTGCCAGGGCTTCCCTCTCTCCCCTTTAGGGCTCTTGAATATCCCCCTTCCAAGTATCCCTCCCCCAGTTTTAGCATCAACAGTAGACTTTAATTATGAAAACCCACTGTAAACCCCCTGAAGCAAAGCTGTGGGTCAGAGCAGCTGCTGCAGTCTGACCCAAAAGCAGTTTCCAGGAACTGGGAAACATTTGTATGTCCAATAAGCTTGATGGAAGAGCAGGAGCAAAGGGTCACACATCCTCCCTGCAAGCCCTGAGCTGTGCCAGGCCCTGCATGGAGCACTGGGAAAAGGCAGTGATGGCCTGGCAGCAAAGCAGCCAAGCCCAAGGAAGCAGGAATATTCTTTTTGCAGATTCAGCCAATATTCTCTCCCTCTTCCCCCCTTAAGAGCAGAGAAGAGTTGTTCTTCCTACTGGTTTCCTGTTCAGCTGCAAAGTCCGGAGGCCCAGCAGCTGCCCAGAAAAAGGAAGAAGTGCTGGTGTCATCCATCTCCCAGCCACAAGATCTGCTTGACCCCAAATCACCCATTTGGGGTGGTTTTTTTTTAAATGGCCTTACATTTTTTCTACTTTCTGCACTGACTCAGCAGAGCTCTGGGCTCTCTTCTTTTCCCCACCAAACCACAGCCTGGCGAGGCAGCAGCAACTTCCAGTTTCACTGCACTCACACAGCACTTCTGCCTGAGCCAAAAAAGCTAATTGTAGGTGTTGCTGGCTTGTAGGCAAATTGTTTACAACTCACTCAGCCTTTCTGGATCAGTGGAAAGAAGGAGCGGCAGATCTGCTCTCTGAGTGAGAGAGAGTGAGCAATGACACGGGGACACTGCCCTGGCTTTAACAAGACAGAGAAAAAGCCACCACCAGCCCACTGACAACCATTTAATGCACACCAAACTCAGTGTGTCACCATCTCCCCCTGCCCACGGCAACAGTCTCATGGAAGAAGAGGAAATAGAAAAGGAAATAGAAAGAGAAATACTCACGCATGTCACCAATGGCTCCTTTGGTGACATTTGTGGCTTTCCTTACTGTCACAGTGAATATGTGTGAGTACTGGTGTTCCACCTGCAGGTCAGAGAGGGAGAGGTGATTAAGCTCCAGAACCAAAAAAAAAAAAAAAAAAAACCACCCCCCATCAATCACAATAAGGTTTCCTTTTGTCCAAAAACAGAGAGAGAGAAATCACCCAGTCAAAACGTAAGGGAAACTCATACTGGATAGAGCATCCTAAAGCTGAACTGCACCCTGGAGCTTTACCAAGAGGTCCTTGCACTGGAGCTGCTGGATTTTCCGGCAGCCACACCTACTAATCTCAAGCAACAACACTCCCCCTCACCACAGAACCTGCTCCAAGGCATTTAGTCAGGCAGGAACCACTGTCAGGCGAGGGAAAAAATAAAA
This sequence comes from Climacteris rufus, assembly GCA_013398175.1. Classification (NCBI taxonomy): domain Eukaryota; kingdom Metazoa; phylum Chordata; class Aves; order Passeriformes; family Climacteridae; genus Climacteris; species Climacteris rufus. The sequence goes on from VZRZ01003063.1 coordinate 872,834, forward strand.
ACGGGCTATTTTACAGCTTGTCTTTGTAATTATCTTCCCCTGGTAAAAAGAATGGGAGGAATTACTTCAAAGTCTGTGTTCTGGACAGATAAATGCACACTGCACACACAAGGGGTAGAGCTGGTGATGCCTGGAGTACACCTTCCAGCACACATCAACACCCAGTGTGAAAGCCACCCTCAGGACAATGTGAGGAAGGTGCAAAGTAAGCTGTTCAAACAGTCAGCAGCACATTTCATGGAGTACCTGGAGGTTCCCATTTCCTGCAAAGCCCAACCACACAGCAGGAGCTGCCTGCCTAAGAGCAGGTGTGTCCTGACCAAACTAGGGAAGTAGGAAAAGATGTGAAATTAAGAAACAAAAAGTAAAAGCCTTAATAAAAAGAGGTCACCAACTCACCTCTACTGTTGCTTTATCTACATAGCCCTAAGTTTGACCAACCTGCTGGATACCACTGAGAATGACCAGTGCATACTGCAGGGCTTTACACTGGCTTTACAGGGACCCAGCACAGAGATTAGGGGGAAATGTGAAGTGTTAAAGTGTTAAATGTAAAGTGTTAAAGGATCAGGTTAGTAAAAGAAAAATATTTTCTGTCTTTTCCTAACCACCCACCAACCTTGTGAAGTACATTAAAGTAAACACAGCCTATCAGTCATTGGGACAAAACAACCAGGGAGAAGGGCCACCATCAGGAAATTCACTGAAATTTATTTAAAATCATAGACAATACCCTTGCCATGGGACATGCTTATTCAGGCTCAGCCTGGTGCTTTCCTGTTTTTTCATCTGGATACTTTCATTTTTTGAAGAACTGGTTTTTTCAGCCAAGCCTCGTCATTTTGTATCTACAGCTCACACCCAGAGACCTGAGCCAAACTGGATCCCTCTGATGCAAATAAAGAAAAGAATGAGTATCTCATAGGCTACATATCATTTTCTCAAAAAAGAGGAAAGCCAATACTAATCTTCTAAAGACAGCAAAAGTGACCTGTGAGTGCTTAAGCATCACTTGAGTCAGGCCACATTGGAAGGAAACTCCAATGATGCCAACACAACTCCTGCAGAAGCTTGAGGACTGCAAAGGCACAGCCACATCCCCACAGCAAGGGATCCAGAAAATGCCCACAGTGACATGGCCCAGCAAGTGCTTCAGCAACCACAGGAAAAGTGGGATTCAGATTCTTCCCAATACTCCCAGCAGGATCTGTTGCTCACCTCGAAAGCATCAGACCCAGCAGACAGAGTTCAGGTGTGGGAACCCCAAGTTCTTAGGGAACAACACCTATTTAACAGCCTTCCACGTGCTGACAGGAATCCATCCCAATGATCTTGTGACATCCATCACCCTCTGCATGGCAGCTTCCAAGAGTGGATGGATGAATGGGAAAGAGGATGTGACTTGCCCCTGAATAAATTTCTGCCTCTGCCACAGGGCAAAAAACCAGTCCAGAGTTTTCCTTCACAGCAGAGTGAAGGGGGATTTTGGTGGGTATCTGGGAAGGGCTGGGACAACTGTGAACACAACCATGTGAAGTCACCCCAGCTCTGTCATTTACCCTGCCCCAAGAATTTTTACAAGCTGTGACTCTCCAGAAACCACCGGCTTTCGCTGTCCCCTATTTTCAGTTTGCTGCTGGAAAATGCTCAAAGCTGCCTTATTATCTCCCTATTATATTATCTCCCAAGAATGTCATATTGATGAAGTGTTGGTTTCACAACTGGCCTCAGTTTCTTCATACAGACTGAAGTATTTCCTTTGTCATATCCAACCTTGTAATTAAAAGAAACAGCCCAAAGTACAAACACACCACCCTGCTCCTTTTTCTCAGCTGTCAAGAAAGAGCTTGTCCTCTCTGGAGACCACAAATCAGAGATGACTGAGCATTGAGCAGTGAAGAGGAGTTATGATTAAGGGACAAGGATGGGTGTAGGTGTGCTGGGTTTAGTTCTCAGCTGATATGTGAAATTCACGAGCAATTCTGGTGTCCCACAGCCCTGGCTGGAAAATGGGGACACTACACCACAGTCCCTGACAACAAGCACTCTGTAAAGTAATTTTCTTCCATTTCCCAGTCCTATTCATGAAACTGATGTGCTTAAACGAAGTGGCTACCATCAAAGCAAGGCCAAGACACCACTCAGCAGTGCATTCTCTTCCCAGCAGCACAGAGATCATCACTATTTCTATCATAAGTTGATAACTGTTTTGCTAATCCTATCACAAAAACTGCTTTTTATTGGCTTAAGCAGCATCATTCCAGCTGTTGTACTGCCAGGAAAGTTAACTCTGGTTTAAGACCCGGGATCCTCTGAGAGGCATGTGAGAACACAGAAAAGCAGTATCTTCTTTCCCTGTGCCTCACCCAGAACAACACACTGAGGATTACAATTGTACAGAGTATTCATATTTAGCCATAGTCACACACTTGGGAGAAATCTGCCACTACTGAAATAAACAATCTGTTAGTAAAAGAAAATGCATAGATACACATAGAAAGCTCCAAAGTCTAGATCTCTTCTTCAACCAAAATAAATGTTTTTCACGAAAACTAAGAGCAAGCGGAAATTAGGGCAATTTTCCACTTAGTGTCCAGTTTCTAAAGAGATTAAAAGGCCTAAATGTCCATATTTCAAAAGCATTTTTTGGTTAAGCTCTTGGAGGGAGTTCTAAAGAAGTCAGACGTCCTCTGAAAACACCACGAGAACTGCATTGACTCTGAATACCTTTATAAATCCAGCCCTTGCTAGTTTAGATGACTAAGCTGCATTTTCTCAAGTGACTTATGTTCACCTTAAGCCTTGATAAAAATCTGTACAAACTCCTCAAGTACTTCTGAAAAACAGACCATGGTAAATAAATCACTTAAACGTTGCAACACTGAGAGGAGCAACGTCTACATTCCTTCAAAAATCTAGGACAGGTTACAAATTTCAAAAGCTCACAATTATCTCCAGTGGAAGGTGTCCCTGCCCACGGCAGTGGGATGGGATGACATGGGCTTTAAGGTCCCATCCAACTCAAACCCCTCTGGGATTCTATGGAATTCAAAAACGAAAACCGACCGTCCAAAGTTACCTCGCTTTACATGTGTGTTTTGTTCCACTTCCTCTTTCTCCAAAAATTCAGAGAGGAAAGGAGAAAAAAACCAAAAGTTCTCAACCTGCCCTGTATGAATGTGGGTCTTCCGAGCTGTGGAAACTCCTGTGGACAGCGTTCACTGTTACTGGTTCAATCCACAGGGTTTTCCATGACTGCAGAGTGCACAGCTTTGGCTCAGCATCTTCTGTTTTCACACCTCACCTCAGCTCTCCACCTCTTACAACTCCTACTCCTGCCTCTCTCACCTCTTGAGTGCTTTCCTTCCACCCAGAAAAAACTTCCCTGGTTATCTGCTTTCCTCTCTTTGACATGTCACTGCATTTGTGAGCACACAAGCAGCACCACCTTCACACCACAGGGCTGGGACACACCACCAAGATCTCCAGTGACACCGCTGGGTTTTCCCTGCAACCCTTCCTGGCATGCCAAGAAAGCCAGGGATTTGCATTTATTCAGAATCATATTTGTCATATTCCAGAATGCTGAGTCACAGAACCCAGCTCCAGCAGGACACTGGCATTCTCTGTGCCAGGCAATCAGGAAGCTCTGCTACAGGCAGACTGCAGAAGTATTTAATGGTTTTACTTCCTTAATGTCAAGGACACGTGAGCTAACAATTGGGCTGGACAAATGAAAATATTTGCCTGATTAGTTAAGCAATTGACTTTCATGGAGTCCACGCTCTTCTCTCACAGGGTATTGCAATTAAGACAAACATTTGTGCACACACACACTCATTTTATCTTGAAGTGAATTTTCCCATTGTTATAACATTTATCCCCCATATCAATATCACTGAAGTTGTATTACATATCTTAATTCTTTATTCTCTGAATCCAAACCATTTTAGGTATGATCAGTTCTGTCTGCCCCTGCAGCAGCTTTCTAAACATCTTCTTTTATATCTCAGACTCCTTCATAAAATCAGAAGCAAAAGAAAAGAGATCAGAAAACACACAACATAGGAAAATGCACAATTCTTTTGAGCCATTTACTGCCAAATATCATTAAAATCCAAGATGTTTGCACTGATGTGAGCCCACTGCCCTTGACTGATCTAAATTTCAGTAAAACTTTCCATGCAATTTCAATTTTCAAATTAGAAAACTTCAAAGATTCCCATTCACTTTTCAAGCAATTAAAGGATCAGCCCTTGCACGAACAGCGTTGCTTCCTGAATTAGCAACATTCCCAAGGCAATAGCTCAGCATTCCCAGAGGGCTGTAACCACAGGTACTACACCTGAATATAATGAATATTTCTTATTCATTATATTACATACGTAGGATAGCTCCATTTTGTTGATTATAACATATATTGGTATCAAAAAGTCCTTTAATGTGAGTGATTCAATGAAATATAACCGAGTGCCCCGGAGACCTCTCCCCTAAAGGTACAGATCATTCCAAGCAATCCATCCAGGAGAGGGCACTGATGCTGAAAGGAATTAAGTCAGTGTATTGTTTTAACAGAGCTAAACACAGACATCACCCTGAGGTTTGTCCTTCCAGCACTTCACAGGACTAGGCAGGGAGCAAAACCCAGTTTGACATCTGCTGGCTGCACACTGGTGTGGAGGATGTGAGTGTGTGGGGCAGCACAAACCACAGGACTGATAAGAGATCATTTCAAGGAAGCCCAGGGTGTATTTTTAGCCATGTAAGAGTAGAACACTGGCAAGTGTGTAGCTATCTCTGGGTACACCTCACTGCTGCTGCTGCCAGAGCCTGGCGCTGTTACCAGAAGCCCCTGATAGGAACACACCCAGCGTGGTTCCAGATTTCAGCCTGGGCAGGAATTGCCATTCCAGTGTTTGCTTTGGAAACTCACTTCCAGCACAGCTACGTGTGAACACCACAGTGCTCAGTGGCTGCTGAGCCACGGGCTGGCCCCACAGAGGGCAGTTCTGCTCCCAATCCCCTCCTCCTTCCCTTGTCCCTCCCTCTCCACTTACACAGGCTGAGCTCAGCCTCCCCTTGGGCCAGCTCCAGCAGCACAGAATGGACTTTCTAATCCTTCCATGGAATCCTGGAATGGGTTGGGTTGGAAGGGACCTTCAAGCTCATCCAGTGCCACCCCTGCCATGGGCAGGGACACCTTCCACTGTCCCAGGTTGCTCCACATCCCTTCCAACCTGGCCTTGGACACTGCCAGGGATGGGGCAGCCAGAGCTTCTCTGGGCAACCTGTGCCAAGGCCTCCCTACCCTCATAGGGAAGAATTTCTTCTCTAAGAAACTTTTGTTTCTCTTTGTACTGAACACTTTTTGCCAATACAGCCGGGTCAGCTGGCTCACTGCCATCACATGGGTGTGACAGCTGGTACAAGGGATGCAGCAGGACCACTGGAATAAAGCAGGAGGAAGGGGAGCAGGGGCACAGCTTGCTGTGGAGTGGCACAGATCATCTCTTTCAGACCCAGAATTTACACAATATATTTTGAAGATTCTCTTTGAACCAACATTGCTGATTTACACTGGTTTAAGATCTAAATATGTATCTATAATATTTGTCAGCTTATCACTCTATCCATACTAATGAACTAGTTATTCAGTAACTAGAATTGTACAAAAAAACTCCAAAACTGTGTTGTAAGAGAGAAATCTGGACACACTCACTGTCCCTTGAAAGAAATACTAACAACTCCAATGCTGTGTGCTTATTTAGAGTAACTTCCAGTAGGATACACTATAGAGGACTAGAGTAGACAGTATGCATAGAAGATTCAGAGCTACTTACCACAATGTGTTGATAAGGATCTATGATAGACATTTTTGCCTTAAATTTTATTCAAGACAACTGTCAAGTAGCTATTTCAACTCCACACAGGAGAGGGTTCCTGTTTTTTCACAGCAGACTTCAGAAAGATCCTTTAACTGTTAAATAACGAAAAAGATGCAATTAAAATTCTTATGTTCCTTTTAAACTATATTTTGCAACAGAGCAAATAAGTTCCTACGCTTTAGGAAGGTTTCCACAATACATTTGCTTACCAAGAACTTAATTTCACATCAGTTATGGAGATACAGATATTTACCTACCTGAGCTGGAGAAATTTCTTGTGCTTATTTCCTCTACCTCCAGGTGAGAGAAGGAATCAAATACCTTGAATTCCAGTCATCCCAGTGTTTCTAGCAGCTCTACAGATAGACAAAAGAAGAGAGGAATTATATTTATCCCTTAAATACATCGTAATATTTATGTTTCCACACATTACATTAGTTAGGACTATGAGCTCTAAAGGAGCAGCAATACTGCCCTCTGTAAATCCAGGAAGGGAATTCCAGCTGGAGCTGTGTGTAACCTCCCGGCCACCCTGGTGTCTGGAGATGCTCCAGAGGGCTTTGAGGGCCAAACTGCAAACCAGCAGGCAGGACTTAAACAGGCTCCTCACAGGCCACTGCCTCCTGCACACTCTGTGAAGACCAGGGGCCACCAGAGGCCTTCAGCTTCAGAACTGTTTTCAATCATCCAAGTAAAAGGGGTTATTCCTTTCTGCATCTCTAAAAAACCATGGGAGGAAACTGTTGGACAGGATCAGTTCTCAGATCCAGCTGGACCACGGTCAGACCCAACCATCAGCACAAATTTCAAAGTGAGAAGCAGTGAACCATGTGGGGTTTGGTCTCAAGGGAATGATTCCTAATCCTCAATTCTGATTTGGCAGGATGAGCCCTAAATAATGATGATTTATGTCACTCCCCAAACCTTAGCTCTTGAGCAATTACACAAAGGCATTACAATAAAAATGTAGTTTCATTATGATCACTAGAACATTACAATATCCCTCCTTTAATCATAGAATCATTAAGGTTGGAAGAGCCCTCCAAGATCATCGAATCCAACGATTAATCAAGCACTGCCAGGTCCGCCACTTAACCATGTCCCAACACACATCCACACATTTTCTGAACACTTCCAGGGACAGCAATTCCACCGCTTCCCTGGTCATGCCTGACCACCCTTTCCTGTCAGCCCTAACAATAGTTTGAGGCTAGAAATCACCCTGGTTTATTTATGCATTTTTATCTAAGGAAGTCTGAACAAGAAAGACTCCAGCACTGGAGAATCGTGGTAAATGTGCCCGGCCATATCAGGTTTGGAGGAACTACTGCAAACTTGGAAGGCAATCCAGAAAAGGGAACAGCGGGAGCACCGCAATGGAGAGGAAATTTGTGAGTCACAAACCAGAAAACGCACATTTCCCCTCAGTGCACAGACACCTACCACGCTGCTTCTGAGGGGATACATGAACCCAAGCCAAGGACACCACGCTGTCTGGGGAAGTAAGAAAACAGGTTAGGCCCAGGACAAGAAGCCCGGTTGGAGTTAATGTCCTGCATCCCAAAGGCAGAGTTCCAGTTCCCCAGCTGATCCCTCAACAGGCCCAGACATGAGATCATCCTCTCTTTCCCTACAACCCCCTGCCTCATTTGTTTCAACATCTGCAGGAAGCACATTGGTGGTGCTGCAGACAACAGCCTCTTTGACTACGGGGCCGGGATGAATCCCCAAGCGCCATCTGCCCTCCATGGTGGATGAGGCAAGGATCATGCAGACGGACAAAAATGCGACCACGTCATCAACAACTGCATCTCAACACCCGCGCAGAGCGCGAGCCGCGGGCAGGGCTCTCAACGGGGACAGCAGGGACAGGGAGCAAGGGGGCCTTGACGTGACACACAAAAGCTGAGATCCCAGATTCCAACACCAGCAGCACGACACATCCCAGCCCTGCTCATGCCCGTGGTGCTCCAAATGGGAGCTCTTGGCTTGCTGTGTTAATCAGAGTCTCTCAGGATGCGATAAACACAGGCAGGTACCCGAGAACAGGCCCCCGGTGCCATTTCAGACACAAGAGCACCCCTGTCCCTGGGCTCCTCCAGAGCCAGCAGAACATCAGAAAAGGAAGCAGACGTTTAAGTGATTGGAATTTTTATGTCCTTTACAGTGGATTTCAGTCAAATCAGTTAATTACACCACACCCTCTGGAAACTCACAGTACGTTATCCATGGAGTTTGGGTCAAGCACACTAACAGATTTCTATATCTAAAAATCTTAGTGTGGCAGAGGAGCCAAATACAGCACTACCAGGAAATCCGGATTACACTCATCAAGAGCCATGAAGAAAGTCTTGAAGAATGTTTACTGCAAACATCTGCCACAAACAGGGCTGTGATCCCAAAACTGTCTTGCTTAACGCTTCCCCTGTCCATCCCACAAAGCCTACTGGAAAAATCTTCATAGAAACACAGAATATCCTGAGTGGGAAGAGACCCACAGGGATCATCCAGTCCAACCCTTGTCCCTGCACAGACCCCCCAGCAATCCCACCCTGGGCATCCCTGGCAGCGCTGTCCAAACCCCCCTGGAGCTCTGGCAGCCTCGGGGCCGTGCCCATTCCCTGGGGAGCCTGGGCAGTGCCAGCACCCTCTGGGGGAAGAACCTTTCCCTGATCTCCAGCCTGAGCCTCCCCTGACAGCTCCAGCTGTTCCCTGGGTCCTGTCCCTGCTCACAGCGAGCAGCTGCAGCCCCTGGTGAGCTCTGACCTCAGCCTCCTCTTCTCCAGGCTGATCTTAACTAATTCACGGCTGTGTCACAAGAACATACAAAGTCCTGCACTCAAGCTGGAGCTGGTGAGTCCAGCCCTCGGCAGATGCGGGGGAAGCAGTGCCTCTAAACACATCCTCAAGGACACGCTGATATCACTAACATGGATTGTTTTGTTTCCCTGATATCTGGTGGTATCACCCCATCCGTGCATTCCTGGGGCTGACAGCATTCCTTCCTAAAGGAAAAGCACCTCACAGGCAGCACCACCAAAATTAGCTCAGCTGGCCAGACTGTTTAACCATGTATTATAGGTAATCAGAGAAGAGATTAAGTCAATTGGAGAAGAGGGGCTTGTGTGGAGACCTCCCAGCAGCCTTCCAGCCTGCAAGGAAGCCACTCTGCATCAGGAATTGTAGTGACAGGATATGTGGGAATGGATTCAAACTGGATTTCAAAGGAGAAATTTAGGTTTGAATATGGAAGAAATTCTTCCCTGTGAGGGTGGGGAGGCCCTGGCACAGGGTGCCCAGAGAAGCTGTGGCTGCCCCATCCCTGGAAATGTCCAAGGCCAGGTTAGAGAGGGCTTGGAGCAACCTGGGATAGTGGAAGGTGTGTCTGCCCATGGCAGGGGATGCAATGAGATGGGCTTTAAAGTCCCTTCCAACCCAAATAATTGCATGACTTTCTGATTCATGTTGTTTTATTGGCCAGAGTCCAAGTTTACAAATCACACAGCAAACAGGCCACAGTTTAGCCTGGCCCTGTCAAGCAGAGACAGCTTTTCCCTAAGTGCCTAAATCTCACTTTCACTCAACAGTGAATTCCACTTCTGTTAGTCCAAGAGTGTATAATTTCTAGGCACAGTTTCAGACACCCTAAGTACCAAGTGGCTAGCTGGATCACTCCTTGACTCTGGGTTCTTCTTTTATCTCAGCTCATCTTCACATGAGGTGACAGACTGAGATGGAGAAGGAATTATTGTCTTGAAGACTGACCATAACAGAGCAACTCCACAAAAAGAAGCTACACACACACATGGGCAGAGATTACTGGAACATTTTCATTCTCAGTAAATTCCCACAAAAAATTCAGTTGTACAGGACATGGTAAAAGACAAGAAGAATAATGAGATTTTCCCATGTCATGCTGAGCACGAGCTTACTCCACAGTTTGTCTCACCAAGTGGAAAAGCTCTGAAAATAAGTAAAGTACAACACAATATAAATGTCATCACCAGAATACATCCTCAGGAGCATAAGAAAAATCATTAGTGGGAGGTTGTTTGTATCAATCTGTCCAATTCTTCTTAAAATATCACAGACACGAACAATTTGAAAAATTGTAGTGAATAAGTGTGATTCACCAGCAGAGTCATTAACTTTCAATCTATTATGAGAAGAGTAAAGGATATAGAATAAGCTAAGTAATGACTCAGGCTTTTTGTATGAATGTCACCTTCCATTTCTATCAAATCAGATTACAGCATTTTATTTGGTCAGATTGATCCTGTGATTGTATAACAGAAATAACAAATACTCTGTTTCTACATGACTTTGCCTAGCATCCTGGAAAATCACTGTAATGTTATTTCTTAATTTGGGGCTTCCCACACACGGAGGAAGGATTACCTCCGACTCCGTGTAGAGCACCCATCACTCCACTTCCACCACAAATGGAAACGTGTATGCTCTGCTGATGTGCCAGATGGATCCATGGGCCAAAGCCAACAGGGTGAGGGCCAACAAGGCCAAGTGCTGGGTGCTGCCCTTGGGTCACACCAACCCCCTGCAGCTCCAGGCTGGGCCAGAGGGGCTGGAAGGCTGGAAAAAGCCCTGGGGGTGCTGGGGATAGAACCTGAACATGAGCCAGGGGTGCCCAGGGGGGCAGGAGGCCAATGGCCCCTGGGCTGTCCCAGCCATGGGGTGGCCACAGCCCCAGGGCAGTGCCCGTCCCCTGTGCTGGCCCTGCTGAGGGACCTCGAGTGCTGTGTCCAGTTCTGGGCCCTCATGGCCAGAGAGACCTGAGGGGCTGGAGCGTGTCCAGGGCAGGGAACGGGGCTGGGGAAGGGGCTGGAGCCCCAGGAGGGGCTGAGGGAGCTGGGGGGGCTCAGCCTGGAGCAAAGGAGGCTCAGGGGGCCCTGCTGGCTCTGCACAGCTCCTGCCAGGAGGGGCAGCCAGGGGGGTCAGGCTCTGCTCCCAGGGAACAGGGACAGGAGCAGAGGGAACGGCCTCAGGCTGGGCCAGGGGAGGCTCAGCTTGGACAGCAGCAGGAATTTCTCCATGGAAAGGGTGGTCAGGCATTAGCAGGGGCTGCCCAGGAAAATGTTGGAGTCCCCATCCCTGGAGGTGTCAAGGAAGTGCTCTGGTCTGGTTGACAAGGTGGTGATCAGACACAGGTCTCTTCCAACCCAAATGATTCTGTAGTTCTTTGTTCTCCCCATGCCTTGCTAAGGAAGCACAGGTGGAAGGGAGGATTCTGAGCAGAAGGGAAAAAAGCTCAACCTTTGTGCCACATTCTTGGAGGACACTGTGGGGTGAAGCTCGGCAAGGAAGTTGACACAGCATAGCTAGACAGGAGATTTTAAGATTTGGAAACCACATTTTACTTCCTGCTGTAGAGGAGGTAATAGATGAAAAGATAGTGAATCTTTTTTAAAGATGACCTGTCAGCCTGTAAGCCATTACTGAAAGTAGAGGTGACACAGCAACAATGGAAAGAGGGCTATAAACACTTTAGCAGGGCTGAAACTCTGGAAAAGTTGCAACAGTCACCACCAAGGTAGAGTTACACCTTTTCTAGTGCTGAAGGCTACTTTAGAGGCCAAGAGTGAGACAGAAGTGGCAAAATTATCAGGCCACTGATCCATGTTACAGGAGGCAAGGCCTGGTGAGTCAGGGACATCAGACACAGTCCTTCAATAAACTTAAATTAGGCTGGATTCAGTCTGAGAGAAAAAAACATCTGACCTATCTTACCTTCTACAAGGAAAGGCCTCACCAAGAGGAATATTCAGGAGACTGGGAGCATCTCTGCCCGAGCACCCACACCTGTGTCACCTTGGCCATGGAAGTGCCCCAAAAGTTCCAGAAAACCCAGCCAAGTGCTGTAGTTTCCCCATGGACACCATCTGCAGGTCTGAGGAAGAGGCAACTGATTCAGGGCACAATGGTTTATGTTACAATTATCCTGCTTACGCACAGAAGAGCTAACAAGAAACACTCGCTGCAACTGCCTGTGAGGTTATGAGAAAAACCCATGTCACCATATGTGAGTGCACTGTATGGTGACCTCACAGAACTATTAGAAAGTGGAACTGAGTCAATTCAAAGTAAGGAGCTCATTTATTCCAAGAATGAAAGAGCTCCTTCAGTTAACACCTTTAAACAACTGCTCTCCAACGTCATATCAACTGAAATCGCACTGGAAATAAAAAACATCCTCGAGTGGGAAATAAAAAGCTCAGCTGAGACATGCCAAGAATATTCTTTAAAAATGACAACGATCACTATATTTTTCTACAGAAATCAAAGCCACAAGGCAGCGAGTTTAGATGGCAGAGTCTCAAAATTGGTCAAAAAACCTCAGGCAACTGATCAGTAATCCCCACTGCGTGGGTCAGCCTCTCTGCAGTTTACGTCTGAACCGGCTCGCTTGGTTTTCCAGCCAGAAGGCCAAAAAAACAAAGAAGAATGTAAAAAATCTGATGGAAGTTCCACGAAAAAGAATTATTAGGATATGGACCTAAACCAATTACAGTGCACTACTCAAGTCCACCCATTATTTATGCCATTCCAAGATAATCTCTGCAGATGTGCACAGCGCAACAATGAAAAGCAGGTGAAAAAATGCCCAGCATTTCTGTACATTAGGAATTTGGAATTTAGTTAGCCCACCAATAAACTTTTCATCATATAATCCTGGAATGATGTGGGTTGGAAGGGACCTTAAGGCTCATCTATTTCCATCCCTTGCCATGAGCAGGGACACCTTCCACTATCCCAGGTTGCTCCAAGCCCCGTCCAACCCAGCCTTGAACACTTCCAGGGATGTTTGACAGCTATTTATTTTAGGGTATCTTTACTTTTGGAAGCCAAACTTAAAAGTTCACACTTGAATTTTGAGGTACTGGGTGCCCCAAGTACCCAGAGCCAGGCTCTCCAAAATGGAAAAACTCAATGCCAGTGGCAGCTTCCAAAGTCTTGCCAGGAATGCAAACACTTATGCAAGAGCTTCTAAAATTAAATGATACATATCTCAACTGCAACACCTGACTGCGCAGAGCTGTTTGTTGAATATATTCCTTTAAACCTCACATGAAGGAAGAAAGGAAGGAAAAAACCTTCCCCACATTTCCTTCTTACCTGGAGCGTTGGCAAAACTTTCCACTTGCTCTACAGCACTGTGGTGTCCTGGTCAAGAGCTGCTGCCTGCCAAAGCCTCAGGATCCCCCTTCCATAAGTCTCACTGGTACTGTGGAAAGAACTGTTGCTGCATGGTTTAGAGCACTACAATCAGCCTCCAAAAAATCTCACTCCAAACCCATCATTGTCCCTCGGGGACAGCACAGAGCTCAGCCAACTTATAAGTATTTCTGGGCCAATGCCTTTTAAAGATTCTCTTAAAATCATGGTAGTTTGGTTCTTACATATCTTTAACTCATCCACACCTTCATTCCCCTCCTTTTGCTTCCCTGCTGTAAAGTAGGAATGGTTTAAAAGCAACAACTTTAGGGAAAACATTAGAATAAGCTTTAATTTAAGTATTTATGGGTTTTTCGGGGGAAGAAACTAACATGCAAAGCTGCCTGATGCACTCGGGCTTCAACTGCAGCTGCCACTCCTTCTGCACTACAGTTATGCAGTGGTTTCACACAAAAAAGAGTCAGAAAAATAGCTAAAAACACAGAGAGCTGGTAAAATTAACAGCTGCCTTCTGGTCAGGTAGCACATGTCCACAATGAAACAAATTCAGCTGAATGTGAGGTCAATACTTCCTTTCGATATCTTTTCAATTATTTTTCAATTCAGTTGGTGTCACTTTTTTGGGACTTCCTAGCCCCAGCCAGCACAGAGAGGCTGCTGGCACTGCCAGGCTGGAGGAAGGGCTGCACAGACAAGGTGTTTCATCATCTTCCCACTTGCCATGCCTGCACAACCTGACTCAACTTTCATCTTCTGGCTTTGGGCTCCTCGCTCAAAACACGAGCTCTGGTCACTGTCTGCAGCCAAGGGGACAATTGTGCAGCACTTCCTTTGGTCTCTACGGTCATAGCACTTAAAGCATGACAGTTGCAGTGACTCAAGGAAATCTGTCTGGACTTTCTAGTAAAAGTAGCCATGAACAAACCTCTGACGCTGACAGTTTTCAGCCTCTTTAAATGCTGCGAGTAAAATTTATATGGAAATATTTTATGGCTATTGCCAAGCTGGAGTCTGAGTAAGTAACATAAATATATGTTTTACACACACAGACACCAAGGCAAATATAGACATGCCCAACGCATGTATTATGTTTTTGAAGGGACAGATTATGTAGGAATTACTTCCATAATAGTGGTCTTTGTCTTGTAGCCAAACCCCAGCAGCCAGGCCAAGCCAGACCCACAGCAAACCCAACCTGGCCCCACACAGCCAAGCCTCTGGCCAAGGAGACCTTCAGCCCTGGAGCTGAGCTGTTACACAGAATCCCAGAATGGTTTGGGTGGAATGGACCTTGAAGACCATTGCATTCCACCCACAGGCCACTCACCAGACCAAGTTGCTCCAAGCCCCATCCAAGCTGGCCTTGGACACTTCCAGGGATGGGGCAGCCACCACCTCTCAGCAGCAAGAAGCTCCTGAGTTACCAGCTTGTGTTTGAAGCCAATATTGGCAAATCATTTACTCAGGGGTTTGGTTTTCTCCACAAGGCCTGGTAAGACTTGGCTGGGCTCGGCTCTGTCCTGCTGTCCCACTGGAGAGGGGAAGTTCCTGCTCGGAGACCGCACTGGCAGCGGCAGCAGCTCACTGCCCCTTCCTGAGCTTCCTCTTTCCGTGCCCTGGCTCTCACAACTTCCCCCAGCTCTCTGCTCCCTGGGCAGCTCTGCCAGCCCTGCCCAGCCCACAAGGCCCTGCCCCTGCTCTTTTCCAAGGGCTTCCATTTCTGCCCCACCATTTTGGATGAATTTAGGGTGACAGCAGCAAAAACACCAAGCTGTGGCACGAGCTCCAGTGCCACTCCTGCTGATTTAGGAAGGAAGCTTTGAATCAGGTGCCACTTCACTTTTAAACAACTGTTACCAACACAGGCAAGCCCTGACAGGATGAGGGAAGGATCAAAGCCAGTACAAAAGGATGGATGACATTCCCAACTAAGGTTTTGGAGATGGGTTAAAACTGAAAATAACATTTTCACACAATTATTGGAAAAATTTCTCTTTATCATAAGCAAGAGAAAAATTCTTTTCTCTTTACTGTAATGTGATTCTACCAGTAGCAGGAGGTCAACTGCATCAAAGGTTACATAAAGCAAAAAAACCACACAGAACTAACAAAACCCCCACAGAACTAACAAAAACACAGTAATTTAAGTATAGCCTTCAGAAGTGTGATACAATAACTCTCAGTCACAAAGGAGCCACAAATGATGACTTCAGAAGTAAAAGGACAGCAATCAAAGGGAGGAAGAAATCCCAAATTTACATATTCCCTTGTTAAAGGAGCTTTGCAAAATCAGGGACACAAGGGGGACTTTCATGCTTCTCTCTGAGGCACAGAGGATTGGTTCAGAAAACTTAAGTGAACTATGACTACTCTCTTACCAAACTACCTAAGCTTCTAATTTAACTATTTCCTAAGACACCAAGGGCTTACTGCCTCCCTTGCCAACTCAAACTCTCTCTCAGCACATTAAAACACCCATGGATGTGTTGGCTCTGTGATGAAAGGGAAATGACTGACATGTTACAGGGCAGAGATTACACAGTGCAGGTGTTCAAGCATTTTCAAGAAGACCTTTTGTTCAGAAAATGTCAATTTGTCAAAGCACGAAGTTGTCATAAAACAACATCAGTTTAAACAAAACTCTTTTGGGGAGAGTATAATCCCATTTAAACTCAAAGCTGCAGTTAAATGAAAACAGGCAGTAAGTGGCCAGTGAAGGTCACTCTCAGCTAGGGGAGAACACCCTTCCCCTGCTCACACCATTCATTCCAGATGGTGATTTTGATTCAGATTTGACTTAACGCCTAGGAAGAAGACATTTAATTTCACAGAATCATAGAAGGTTTGGATTGGAAGGGACCTCAAAGCCCATCCAGTCCCACCCCTGCCAAGGGCAGGGACACCTTCCACTATCCCAGGTTGCTCCAAGCCCCATCCAACCTGGCCTTGGACACTGCCAGGGATGGGGCAGCCACAGCTTCTCTGGGCACCCTGTGCCAGGGCCTCACCTCCCTCATAGGGAACAATTTTTTCCTAATATCCAATCTAATTTTCTCTATATCAAAAACACCCTCAAAAACATTTAACCTACGTTGTTGAGGGGAGTAGAAGAGCTCACTGAATCAATCAGTCTGGGATTCTTGGAAGAAGGAATTCAAGTATAAAAGGCAAAGGACACTTGGAAGTATGTCCTAGTTGAATGCAATCACTCACTTACCAAGAAAGCCTGTGTAGACATGTGCTGTTCCAAGTGGAAAAAGCCAGAGAAATGCAAGATGTTGGCAGACTTTGCCATTAGCAAAGAGCTGGTTCTCATTACCATCAGCACAGGCTGCACAGCAGCTCCCTACGGGAACCTTACAGTGCCTGGGAAAAACAGTGAGTCTGGGAGTGTCACCACTGAACACAGAAACCCGTGAAAATATACTGAATTTAAGAAAAGCCAGGACTTGGTTCCCAGCACCCTCCTTCCAGGCATTGTACAAACTCCTGTTGTCATTTGTGTCAGGTTTTTCACTTGCTTTGTCCTTGAGTCGCAGCTGCAGGCCTTTGGTTACATGGGGAAAACTACTTTTTCTCCACAGGACAACAGTCCAAAACCACCAGGTTTGTGAAAATTACAGAGTCCTGCCTTTTTGAGAAGATAAAGAGGTGTTACACTCCGTGCTATGGCTAGAAACTCATTGTCCATTCTCCTTGGATTAAGACGGAAAAGGATTCCAGAATAGCAGCACATGAATGGTTAGTTCTGTATTTTACAGAAATTGTCTAGAGCAGCAGATGGCCATTATTGCAGATCTTCACTTAAGCACACATCGATATTTATGAAATTAAAGAACAGAAGTGCCTCAAAAGTCTTTTAAAATTCTCCATTATAGGTTGGTTTTAAAAGACAGAACACAAGACAAATCAGAAAGTTTCTAATTAGTCACACTCCACAGGTCTACAGCCACCTTCTCCCCAAAATGTAGTTTCATGTTGTTCCTCTCGGGACTGCAAGGTCAGGCAGCAGCTGCTGGCTTTGCATAGAGCTCCAGTTTTGCATGTGGAGTCCAAAGGCACAGGTTTTGGGATGGAGCATGCAAAGTGATGGTGCATCCCACAGCCAGAGCTGCTCCCTGTTCAGCACAATCACCCACAGGTGCTGTTCGGTTTCCCTCTGGGATGGGACAGAGTGAAACTTCTGCTTGGGGGACATTTATTTATAGAATACAGTTGATAGTGCAGTAAATGAAACACATGAGAAACAGGTATAGGAATTAAACCCTATTTAAAATCTCTACCCTTGAGACACAGACATGGTAATGGGAAGGGGGGACAAAACCACCACCAAATCAAAAGTAACTCCAGACCAAAACTGCGAGGCCAGATCTTTCTATTCAATAGTCTGGCCAAGGCCGTGGAGCCGACAGGGTGAGACAGCCTGGACATGTGCACCCAGTTCTTACTCCATCAGCTCCATCTACCCCAACGTTCCACTCATCAGTCTTGTCCATCATGCATGTTTAATAAAATGCAATCCCCTGAGGCCTAGGACTGCCACTTACTCCAAGAAATATACATATGTACAGATCTTATTGTAAGATCTCTATGCACAAATAAATATATAACTCTATAACCCCAGTAAATATAAAAGGATAATTTATTATAGAAGTGCACATATCTTGGCTAAGGATATGAGCACTGATAATACTACTATGAAAAGAAATTAGAGTTTTACTGATTTATGCTGAGTTCATTCTAAGGAAAATATCAGATGAATACCAAAGATGAGTCAGTTCAATGGCTTTACTATCAGGTAACCACAACAAAACACAGATGTGACTGATACACCTCAAATAGCTCTGAGCTTGTGTATGTGGATGCTTTTGACCCTGTATTTTCTGCCTCCTTCCTAAACTTGCATATTTGGGGAAGCCGGAAAGATGAAGATTTTCATTTGCAGGCTATGCTGCATTTTGAAAAATACACTTTCAGTATCCTAAGCTGAAGTAATGCTGTTATCAGGAGACAAAAGCAGCACAGTATCATTCTCTCCAAGTCACCAGTGCTACCACTCATCTGGAAGGAGAGTAAACACCAAAATTAAAGAGGGCTTGCCAAGAGAGCTGGACAGCAGCCCAGCTCAGACACAGCACAGCCAGGATCCCCCTCACTGCAGCTCCAACACCAGCCCCTTGCAGAGGGCAAAGGGCCCTCCCAGCACATCATTTCTGTGCTCCAGGGAATATCTGTTTAGAATCACATGGATTTTATCGTGGAAGCACCTGTTTTTCCTCCAGGGATCACTTGAAGAGTCTGGGACACTCCCACGCTGCCTCCTACTCTGGCTGCGTTTGTCAGTCCAGCTCCCAAAAACATCCTTCCCCGCACATGCTGACAGTCCTGGAACTCCCAGCATGCAGCAAAGGCGTGTGCTGAGATGGAAAGTGTCATCTCCACAGCCCACTCTCTGGGAAAGGAAATCGGCTGGGAGAAAAGCTGCAGTGTCTGTGTCCCCTGGCAGAGCTGCCAGCTGAGACAGCACCAACACAGGCTGAGGGAGCACCACTGCCCACAGCCCACTGTGAACACGGGAGAAAACGAGTACAATCTGTACAGCTATCAATAGGTGTCTGGTTTTGTCCCCTCACCAACACTGTGGGCTTATTATTTACAGAAACTGTGTCATTCTGTATAATACCACACAATCCCAGAGTGGGCTGGGTTGGAAGGGACCTTAAAGCCCACCCAGTTCCACCCCTGCCACGGGCAGGGGCACCTTCCACTGTCCCAGGTTGCTCCAAGCCCTGTCCAACCTGGCCTTAACACCTCCACAACATGTTCATGCTGGAGAACTAATTGCTATTTTTAAGAAAAGCCCATGAATTCTCACTTGTAATATTGCCACAATATTTTCCATTTTTAAAAGTTAGATTAAAGTTTAAATGTTTACTAGTTCCTTTTACTTTCCCCATAATCTGTTGAAAAAAAATAAAAGAAAAAATATTGGTAGCTTCTTGGTGCTTTGCTTGGTCCTGCTTTGGGGACCACTTTCCCCTGTCCCAGAGACCACCTCCCATCCCTGCCTCATGGGCTGAGTAACACTGCTCCAGACGTTGACACACAGGCTACTGGAAATTGGTACAGTCAGGAAATCTGGATCATCTCTCTGAGGTAAACAATAAATGAAAACCCTCAGGAAAGTCTGAATACCAAGGTGGTGAGGGGCTGCTTTTTTTTTTTTTAATTTTTTAAAAAAGAAAGAATTCCTTTGAAAGTATTCTGTTACTACATCACGTTATTATAACCTAGGGCAGTGATGAGGTAATTTCCATTACCAAGGCAGGTTCTGGGATTTGTTTTTCAGACTACTGAGAAAGACACAGTTATATCACAGTGCCACAGCAAACACAGACAAGAGTTCATCACCTCACAGGAAGATAAAATCAAAGAGAAATGCTTCCATAAATTACGTGGAGCTTGTGTTTAGAAAGAGACAACTGAAGTAAAACCAGACCAGTTGCGAACTCAGTTTAGAAGTCTCTCTCCTGACTGGCTCCCCAGGCTTTAACTGGAAGCTGAATCCCCAGCTGAACCAGAGGTGTAGGGAAGGACCTGATTTTATCACTTAAATCATGTCCAGACTGTAAGGCACCAATGTCTTTGACATGTACTTGCCCATCAATGTCAACTAAACAATTAGGTAAGAATTCAGTTTTGATCCCTCAAGGCCACTGCCTTTCTTCAGATACTGCCCTGAAGGGTAGGGAGGTTCTGACCCACAGCAGTGTTATGTGTCAGGTAAAAAGTAAATCTGAATTTAAGCTCTCAGCTCCACACATTAACCACAGGCCATACCACACTCTGGCCTTTTACCACTTCAGCTCAAAATTTTCCGTGAAAAACCAGGTATTTTCCCATATTTTGGAGTCAGTTTTCATATACTTGAGCTTCTGGGTACAAGGGGAGACACCTCCTTCTCTGGCTGCTGTTTGCTACCATCCCTGGGATCTCCCAACCCAAGCCATTCAATTCACTTCATGTGATTTGAATTCACAGTTCCCAAGTCTCCAGCTCCACTGCCAGTGCTGTCCTCTTCCAACCTACATGGAAGTCACCACAGTTGCCACATCCCTGAATACTGCACATGCATTAAAACACTCCAGCAGAGCCATCCCCATGATTCCTGAAGCAGTGTGCACCTGGAAGGTCACTAGTGCTGGACTCAGCCCCTTGGCACTGCTAGGAACACATGTCAGGGAAGAGCAGAGATTATCCAAAGTGTCAGTGCACTTTGCTCAATGGCTGTGAGGGAAACGCTCAGGGCTCACCCCATACTCATTATTTTTTCCCTTTGTATGATGAAAAGTCATGAACTGAAGGGAAAAACTATGGCAAACTCAGGTTGGCTGAACTATTTCCCATTCTGGTTTCCCATTCCCAGTCTAGTCTGGTTTAGGCCAGCTGGCAAAAGTAACCTACTCAAAGTGTCATGACAATCATGATAACAAGGTTCAATGGAACATATTCAAGTTAAGATGAAATCAAGTATGCAACCCTAGTGACGCAGAAGCATTGGATAACTTCTCTTTTTTCCTTTTTTTTTT
>VZRZ01003063.1:895362-919922 GCA_013398175.1 Climacteris rufus
CAGCGGCTGTCAGAGGACAGCGGCTCTGAGGGGACAGCGGCGGGGCTGCGGCGGCTCCGTCCCTCCGGTGACGGGGTTGAGGGGCCAGAGGAACCCCGGGCGCTGCCGAGGGGAGAGGAGCGGGCAGCGCTCGGCGGAGCCGGGGGGAGTGACTGGTGCGGCAGAGAACAGTAATAAAATAAATGGAGTTTGCATTAAAATACCCTTCGTTTTAAAAACCCACCGCTGTCGCGGCGGCTGTGGGTGTTCCTGTAGGAATGAGCCTTCCGCAAGGTGTTTGATTCAGCAGGTGTGACCACAAAACACTTTCATTCTCTGCAGGTACCTCGCGAACACTTGCCCGTGTAACACTTTCCCTTACAGACTGTGGGTTCTGAAAGGATGGGTGGTGAGAGAACAGTCACTGTGCCCCAGGAACCTCGGCCAGGTCCACCAAGGTGGTGCTTGACCACTCAGTTCCCTCTGGTCTGCGCTTACACTTCCATCTAAAAAGTGGAATTTTAAGTCTTTATTAATTCTATCAGTTTTGCCCTTTGTGATGGTTAAAGAAGATAGTAAAATTCCCATTCATTCATTCATCCATTCACATTTTTTCTGTTTTGCTTTAATGGATTTAAAATTGAAGTCTTTTGAAATATACTGAAATATATTTCTAAATTGTATTGTATTGTTTGCTGAATCGTTTCCTGCTCAAGAGGGAATGGTATTAAGCTGAAGCAGGGCAGGTTTAGATTAAAAAGAAATTGTTCCCTGTGAGGGTGGGGAGGCCCTGGCACAGGAGCCCAGGGAAGCTGTGGCTGCCCCATCCCTGGCAGTGTCCAAGGCCAGGTTGGACGGGGCTTGGAGCAACCTGGAATAGTGGAAGGTGTCCCTGCCAAGGCAGAGGGTGGGACTGGATGGGCTTTAAGGTCCGACCCAAACCATTCTGGGATTCTGTGATCCTCTGATTAGCACCCTAAAAGGTTTTGGAGTTTTGGAGTTCAGTGAGTCAGTGGGAGAACCTGACAGGCTCAAACCTCAGTTTCTGCTCACCCATAACTTGCACTCTCAACATGACACCTCTCAGAGAAGCCAGCTCTTCTCCAGACACACCAAAAAACGAGACTGAGTTTCGCTTCAATGTTGTCATCAAGCTTTTTCCAAAGACCCATTTTTTATGCTGGGGCTTTGCACATATTTAGTGCCTAAACTGGAACTCCCTTCTTTCAAAAATGTGGTCATAGAAAAGCAAAGATAAAGGCAGGAAGAAAAGTCTTAAATGACTCAACTGAGACCTCCTCAAAGCGCAGAAAACCAAAAGGATACTCTTCCACAAGTGAAGGCTACGTAGGTGGCATTCACATTGTATTAACAAAGTTCCTCAGTGTCTGGCAAAGTGGTAGCCACAATTAGAGGACAGCAAGCCACTCCTCGGCACACAGCAAGCCAGAAACCTCATTTTCTCCATCATCTTACTGGTCTCCTGCTGTGATGCACTGAGGGGCTGAGCCACTCTGGCCACTACTTTGGGCTTAGTGGTCTGTCTCATCTTGTGAGGGAAAAAAGGGTAGGAAAGCGCCGTCCTGTAAGTTTATGTTTAGAAAGCCAGCCTAGCAGTGCCAGCTCAGAAAGCTTGTTTGATGTAGCAGCCTCCTCCCCCACGTCGTCATCGTGCCCATTTGAGGGAACATTACCCAAAAAATGTAGTGAACCCACAACAGTGCCGTTATTTGGGTCCTTTTGTCCTCCACTGTCTGAAGACCACCTCATCTTCTGCTAGGAAATGACCCTGAAATGTGTCAGAAGAGCCCAGTATTGGTCTGGAGTTGTAGAAAGGACAAAAGGTGTGAATAAAATTATTCTTATTGAGTTATTTACCTTCTCCCCTTTGATTGGTGATTGACTGGCAATTGACTGTCAAGGCTGAGGGTCTGACCCCCTTGTCTGCGCTCTAAATCCCCCAAATGTTCTTATTTGAAGTGTCCACGACATGCACTGCTGAGCACAGGAGGAGCAGGGTCCCCAGAGCTCAGAGGTGCCTGGGGCAGGTGTGAGCCACATTCCTGGGGGTCTTCCCGCTCCATGTTCTCCGTGGCACAGCCCTGCTCCAGCCACAAACCTGTGTGCAGCCACGTGCTGCTCACAGCCGTGATGAGCTGCCCCTGAACTCTGCCAAGGAGAGGCCGTCTGCAAACCCAGGATTTATCTCTGACTCTCTTTCTTGGCGTTTTGAATCTCTCCGAAGCGCAATTCCCAGGGAACGGCTCTGGTTGTAGTTTTTGTGGTTTTACAGATAGCAAATGCTGGAATAAACACAACCCCCAGCAAACAGGGAAACTCCAGTATTTCCATCAAAACTCCCAGAGTTAGTTCTGATTATCAAAACTCCAATTTTTTCCCTGGTCAAGGAAACAACTCAGACCCCTGATAAGGAGCTGAGTAACTAAAAGGCAAAAATTCCTCTTCCCTTGTTGATGCAAGAAGAAATGAAAAGCTTTTTTTATACATTATGACTGTTCCTGTTATTTCATATAATTATTTTTGGTCTTAATCCTGTTTCTTCAAGAAAATTACGGGTAGGGTTTCATGATTTGTTTTCCCTGTGACAAAGGAAGTTTAGCAGCTGCCTTCCCCCATCCCTGATTATTCCCCGCACGCTTCAGGCCCTTACTCACCCCGCTGTGTTGTGGGGTGCCTCGCCAACTAATCTTGGAGTGGGTTAAGAAACCTCTTTCCATTGTCTTTTATGTGAAGTTTATTTTTTCTAATTTCAGGCTATTTCAGCCCACTGAGAAGTGCCTGCTGCAGTGTCCCTGACCCCACATGCCGTGTGTGTGTCCGGAGCCGCCGGACCAGGCGCTGCCCCTCACATTCCCCATTTCCAGCGGCTGCTCCGCGGCCCTGGACTGCGGCGAGGCAAGGACAGGGTGTGGAGAGCGGCCTCGGGAGGCACCAGGCACGCAGAGCTCTCTGCTGAAGCAGATTTGCAAGGGCAGCCGTGCCGAATTGCAGAGGCCCTCTCAGCGTGCCCTCCAGGGCACAACGGTAGGCAAACCATGGAAAAGTGAGAGTGGGAATATCAGGACTAACACGCAATTAAGTAAACAAAAAGGGGTGTTTTGTCAGAGGCTTCACACAAACCCGCTATTTCCTTCCAGACACTTCATGATGTATCAGAAAAAGAAAAATCAATCTTTGATCAGGCTCACAAACATGAGGTGTTCTATGGAGGGCTCCGTCCTGACATTTGCTCTTGGCAAGATGAAATATCTCCCTTTCTACAGTGGAAATCATTTTGATTCATTATCTACAACACCATGAAGCGAGGGGGGGAGTGTGGAGTTGTAAATCCTTCTATTGAGATTTCTCCTGGTGAAAAATAGCCGTTTGCTCATCCATTGCATATCCTGACATGGTGTAGCTGGGGCCCTGCCTAAACCAGGATTTTCAGGCTGGTTCTTCCTGTAACTGACATCTGGCAGAATTAATGCACTCCTTATTTCCTCTCAGACCATTTATCAGATATATCAGGACTGCAGAAAAGTGGTATTTCCTCTAAGCCAGTTTGCCTCTGCCCCTGCTTCCCCACTCCCACAAGCAAACATTTCCCTGTGACTTAAAAAAAAATAATTTATAATTCTGGAGGACTTTCCACTGTGAATGAGAAAAATGTGCATCAGAAGAGACTTCTGAAGGGAGTTCTTAATCAGGTGTCTGATTCCTTGGTATTCCCTCCCTTCTTTCTCTCCCTCATTCCACCTACACAGTGGTTTTCTGGAGTTGTGGCCAAGTCTCCCATGGCACTTATGGAAACAAACATAAAGGGCTAAAATAACAGCAGGTCTCAGACACAATCCTGCGATCCTGAAATATCCCCTGAGCGCTTGAAGTGCAGCACGTCGGGGGAAACCTTCATATTAAGGGAGAAGTTAGTGCCTGTAATTGCCTGCTGTTATATCTGTGGTGTCTGGCCTCACAAAGTGATGGGATCACAGGACAACTGCCTGGAAGGGACCTCAGGAGGCTCCTATCCAACCTCCAGCTCAAAGCAGAGGCAGCTCTGGGGTCAGACCACATTGCCCAGGACTTGATATTCCCAGCTTTCCTTGAGAGGAAAGTGACTTTTCACATGACTTTGACTTGTGACTTTTCAACAAATTAGAATAATTATACACTGAGCCTGATCTTATTTATACAAGGATGTTTTAAATGAGATGAGTACAGAATCAAATATTTTATTAAACTATACCCTGGAGTACCATTTACATTATGGATGTAAATAAAGTTGCCTCAATCTAAACAAAAATCAGTCATTAAAATCAGCAATAGACAAAAACGCTCAAACATTTTAAGAATGTGAATGGCATGGAGACCATTATTCTGAAGATCTGTTGTCCTTGCTGTCATTTCCCACCTTCCTTCTTGCCCAGTACCTTGTTGTCAACTGTGCCCAGCAGTGGGCATGATTTTCCCTTGAAAAAAAATCATGTGGCTATCACATATTTATAGATATAATTTAATATTGCCTGGGAAGAGTGAAGACTCACAGATCTATAAATCTCAGCTCTGTCCTATAACCGTTATTAGAGAACACGTCAGTGCACACAAAAAGCTACAAGAAAGACAATTCAGTTTGAAATTCAAACTACAAATCAGTAACTAATGAAGACCTTATGATCAACACAGAAATCAAAAGAAATTAAGTCGACCCCACTCCTAAGAAGCGCAAAGAAGTCCCCCAAATACCAGAAGAAAACTGAAAGGAACACATAGGTTATATCTGACATACACTTCTCAGGAGATATATTTCTGTTAAATTGCTGAAGGTGTTGTTTGGATAACCTTGTTTGCCCTCTCAAGAATAATGGCACCATCAATATTCACTTCACACTGTTATTAACATCACGGGTCGCTGGTTTTATAGTTCATTCAGGTTCTTCAAAGGCAACACTCCACTTAAAGGGTAACTTGCACATTTCCTCTCCCAAATGAGGTCATTTCTGTTCTAATGTCTTCCTTTTTTTCCATGTAGCCATTATTCTTCTTCTTCTCTGTTGACTAAAATCACTCTCAGCACTGCTGTGACCATGAGAGATCCCCGCTTCCATATCAGAAACTAAAATGCAAATCCAGGAGTAGTTCAGAAATCCATGTGTGACAGACCAACGAGAAGCTCTTAAGAAATGTGAGTTTTGCATCTTCTGCTGGTAAACGCTGCTTTCATCTCTTTGGGTCTTCATTGTCCTGACTGTTACTTTGTCTCACAGCCATAAATTAAGTTAGGCAGGAAAACTCTTCATCAAAGACTGATATTAGACACTACACAAGTCAGAGAGGTGAGTTTATTTTAAATATGTCCCAATATTCAGGAAGCTTCCTAGATACCATCAAAGTTTTTGACTATCAGGAAACCTTATTCCCTAATGCCCTAAATCTACTGTATTATTGTGGCAAAAGTAAAGCACATAAAAACATTCCCTAACCACAAAGAAACTCTGTAAAAGAAGTTAAATAGGATATTTGTTTAACCAGTAAGAGTTATGGACTCTCAGTCCTTTTCCATCACAGGAAACAAAGATACTTTTGTGTGCTGAGGCTGAATTTGAATTCTCAAAACACTTCTAGGACAGCAAAACCTCAATGTACTGATGCAATCTGGTACCAGGCATCAAATAATCCAAAATAAGTCTTTTATGGAACAATCTCTCAACCTGCAGTTTTTAAACTTGGGAAAAATTGAGTCCAAATTTGCAGAATACACACAAAAGTGAGCAATTTTTTACATTTGCAGAATGAGGAAATTATCTTTTTTTCTGGCTTAGTGGTTTTTTTTGATGCTGAAGAATAGATCAGCTGGAAGTTCAACATGCCTCAAATGTTTGCCTTAATATACAAATAAAAACAAGGAAATCAGGAGCCAGCTGTTTTTAGTACCGATTTGCACATCTCTCCTTGAGAAATTGTGAAATAAATAATTTCTTTACATTATAAAGGTCGGAAGCACTCGGGAATAAGAGGGAATAAGAGCAAACCTAAAGATTTCTCACTGGAAGCTGAATTCTTGAGTTGCTGTTCCTTACCAGATCCATCTTTGGCAGTCAATTCTGTGCACTGGTGAATACTTCCATGATTTGTTTCTGAAGTGGAGGATTCTTATGATTAATGATCTGCTCCCAGAAAGAGCTGGAAAACATTAAGATGAAGCAAGTATCACCCACACCACCCTGCCCAACAGCAAGCCACCACTCTCCCCAAAATAACAAATTGGCAGATCATTTTGCAAGTAGAAGTTAAGAAGCAGAAGTAAAACTTGGAAATAGCCAAAGCCACTATCCCACGGAAATCGACACGGAAGGGCTGAGAAACACATGGTGCATGCAGAAGGACTTTTTTACAACTCTACAGACAAACCTGGGCATTCCAATATAGCAAGAAAAAATGTGCATTTCATGTCTCAGAACCTGGCTATCCCAATTTGGCCTTTTTACACAACGTTGAGTTACAAAACTGCTCTGGGTAATTTTCCTACACCTTCCCTCATTCTCTTACACTTTGGGGTCTCCTGGCTCCAGCCTGGCATCCCTGGTGCTGCAGCTCAAGCCTGTAGGAGGCAAGAAAAGGCTTGCAGGCTTCTGCTCCCTGTTCTGAGCTCCATGGACACGTGCTCTGCACTGGGACAGAGGGTTCTGGGGGCATCTAAGGCAGCTACAGTACTAAAGAATTACAATCTCTGTGGTGGATGATTCCTAAACATGGGTTGTGCCTTGGGCTTTTTACTCGTTACCTCCCACAGTAATGAGCTGCACCATCCCAGGATCAGGTAGGTTTTTGTCACGTAAGAAAATTGAGGAGAACCCTATGACTCTATGAATGTGGGGGCTTCTTCTCCCCAGGCAGCATCACTTACTTTTCTGGGAGGGCCTCTGCCCACAATCCTGCCTTTAAACTCCAAGTCTCACTTTCCCACTGCCTCAGGGGAGAACCAAAAACCAGGTTGCAGAAGACCAGAACAGCAGGCTCAGGCTGGAGATCAGGGAAAGGTTCTTCCCCCAGAGGGTGCTGGGCACTGCCCAGGCTCCCCAGGGAATGGTCCCGGCCCCGAGGCTGCCAGAGCTCCAGGGGGGTTTGGACAGCGCTGCCAGGGATGCCCAGGGTGGGGTTGTTGGGTGTCTGTGCAGGGACAGGGGCTGGGCTGGATGATCCTGGTGGGTCTCTTCCCACTCAGGATATTCTCTGACCCTGTGATTCATGCCTTATCTACTCACCCTGTACAAGTATCACTATCTACTGGAAAAGAATACACAGCAACTTGCCAAATAAAACAAACCTTATACAGGAACTAGTAGAGGATGTTATTATTTGATAGAGTGTACTCTCTTTTCTTAATGACTAAATGGGTGCAACAGCTTAGTCCTCAATGATTATATTTCTTTACATTCCTGGATATTCCCAAAATAAATTCTCTGAAGGGACACAACTCTATATTTACCATGAGTACAAAAGGACTTACTCCTGTGAAGGTGCCAAGTAAAACAGATGAAGAAAAAATGCCCACAGATTGAAGCATAAACTATATTTTTGTCAGTATGTGACTCTAGAATGTTTCAGTACCAGCATGTTAGTGGCAGAAGGACACAGTCCTGTGCCACTTGCAGGAGCAGGCAAGTGAATAAAACACATGAGAAAAACAGCACACAGGTAATATTGGCAATTGCATAAAGACCCTGGTGAAGAATTATCATGGTAACAAGGAACTCAAGTATGCAAATTGTTAAAAATAGCCAAGATGCAGAAAGTAAGGAGAACAAAGCAGGTCTTGTGCTTGAGAAGTTTGCAGAATTTCTCTTTTCTTTGTTCCACCTTTTGTTTGGGGGAATTCTGCCCATCTGCCCTGGTGAAACAGCACTGGCTGCAGAGCAGGGACCTCACCTGGGTGTGCAGACCCCGAGCTTTCTTCTTTTGCTGTGCTTGCCTTTTTGTTTTTAAACACAGAAGTAACATAAATCATTGCCAGCCTTCCCCAAGCGCTGTCAATACCCAGATCTCAGCAAGCAGCCCCAGCAAGCCAGACCTGACAGCAAGTTCAGCACAGTTACATCAGCATTCCCTCTCATTTGATGCCAAGCACACAGAGTTTATTCCAGCACTGTGCTTATCAGAACAAACCCTGGTTTCCTTGCTGGCTACCTCTTCCCTTTCCACATGCCTGCATGGCATCTAATTCACTGAATGTAAAATATTCCCTGCTCCTTTTCCCTAATGAAACATCCCATCTCAAACAAAGCTTCTTGTGGAGACAATTTGTGCCAAAGCTGTATAAAATTTTGCCATGAATACTGCAGTTTTAGCACTGATTCTGAATGCAACTTGGCACTACATTTTTATTCTATGGTGCACATATTTGCCAGGGGAATTGAATACCACATAAAAATGCATGTAGGCTATAAGGATTTCTATTGCAATCTGGTTTTAAGTCAGCAGAACTCTGAGGTGATGGAAGCTTCTCTAATCAGGACATCACTTTAGCCCTGCTGGAGTCCCACTGACGTCAAAGAAATACAAATGTATGCTTAATTTTATTTGTATGCTTAAAGGCTGGTCTGAAAGAGGTCACAAATGGCCACCTTCTCCATTTGTTCTGAATTCTATGGGATCATTTCCATCAGGGGAGTTAATTCTTGTGTTCACACATTCATTTGTCCAAGGCAAAATGCTTTCTGCATTCTGTATATGTAAACCATCCTAAGCCTGACCAGGAGAAAATTCTAAAGCTTGAGTACATGAGAATAAAAACCTGCATTTCTTCTAATAAACTGTGGAAAACAAACCATTACAGTGCTTAATGATTACTTTTCTACGTCTTTGGTTTTAAGCTTTGCCTAAGGCTGCAGCTGCTCTTCCAGGCTGTTACTTGCTACAAACATCCAATTTCCTACCTGTGTTTCCTTAGCATTTATTATAACACTACTGATGGTTAAAGGTCACCAAACAAGTCCTTCTGCCAGGAGCTTTTTCCACCCATACTCCACTTTTCCAGTTTGGTTCTCAAGCCTTCTGATCTCTGTTGTCTCATTAGGAATGTAACACATCAGTAAAGAATAGACATGGCATGTTATCATTTAGGAAATACACAGAATCCCGGGATGGTTTGGGTTGGAAGGGATCTAAAAGCTCATTTTGTCCCACTCCCTGCCATGGGCAGGGACACCTTCCACTATCCCAGGTGGCTCCAAGCCCCATCCAACCTGGCCTTGGGCACTGCCAGGGATGGGGCAGCCACAGCTTCTCTGGGCACCCTGTGCCAGGGCCTCCCCACCCTCACAGGGAACAATTCCTTCCCAATATCCCATCCGACCTTGCCCTCTGGCACTGGGAAGCCATTCCTTCTTGTCCTGTCCCTCCATCCCTTGTCCCAAGTCCCTCTCCAGCTCTCCTGGAGCCCCTTTGGGCACTGGAAGGGGCTCTAAGGTGTCCCTGGAACCTCCTGCTGTGAACACCCCCAGCTTTTCCAGGCTGTCACCTGTCAGGGATTGACTCCCCAGCTCACTGCTGTCACTGCAGGCCGTGGGCATTCCTTGCTCTGGCTCCTCTGGATGGACACGTCTCCCCTCTGCTCCCTGGCCAACCCTGAACCCAGGCTCTCACATCAGAGCTCTCTGCTACCAACCTCGTGAGAAAAGGCAATCAAAGCTTGTGCTGCTACCTAAAATCCTGCTGTCATTGCCATGGAATGTCTGCTCTAGGCAGGACTAGAGGGATTCTCAGGCGCTGAGATAAAACCCTCAGAGCAGCTGGGCTTGGAGAGGCTCTGGCAGATGGAGCAGCCAGGGCTGCTCAGCAGGACACTGTCCTCCAGCAGCCAGTCCCACTGCAGTGCTGGCAGGCCTGGCCCAGCATGGCTGGGAGGAGGACAGAACAGGAAAGGGTTTTTTCTCTCTCCCTCCTGCCTCTCATTTGTGCCTGCTTTGCTTCTCGCTACCAGGCCACCCCCTCCGCACTCCTCGTGTGCTGCTCAGCACCCTCTGATGTTTCCAGTGCTTCCCAGAGAGAGAATGGGATGATCTGCAAAGCATTATATTTTAAGGATTCCCTCCCTTGTATCCAGATGAATATTTCCTCCATTACTTTGCCTGCTATTTTTAAAGACACCTGAGACTGTTCTTTCCCCGTCCTGTATGTCCATAGAAGGTGAATTGTCATGGAGCCAAGTTATGCTGTATATTTACCTACTTTATTGGCCTCTTGGAACTCCAGCCTTCCAGGCACTTACCTGATTTAATTCTGGGTCTGAACTTCTTCCAGCTCTTCTCTGCTCAGAAGGGAATGCCAGGATCTAGGTGGAATTGCACCAAAAACCATTACATCCCACTCTGGTATGGGATGGGACCAACCTCAATATCATACTGGGTGAACTTACTAATAACTGGGTACATAATCCTGTAAGGAAGCCACAGTTATTGAGAATCTTTGATTTACTACTGATCAATCCATTATCAGCCTGCTGGAAAGTTCAAGGAGTTTTGCACTTGAGATGGTAGGATTTCATTTTTCTTCCTTTTGACAATGTTTCACTCAAATTTTGTTTCATTATGAGCAGCCAGTAGTTTTGTAAAACTCTCTTGAGAAGGGATGCTGGAATTTTGGAGGGGCACATTCCTGGGTATAAAGTGTCATTTTTAGCCCAAGCTTGAACATAACCACACCTAAAGTTTTGGAACTTTGATTCCCTTTTGAAGTCTTAAAAACATATCTTGGATCCAGACCTCTTCTTTTTGAAATTTTTATTCTTCAGTGTAAAATACCCAGATGCTTTATTGTTTCTAAGAACTGAGCAGTAGTTCTAACATTCTTGAAGGTCCCAATGGTTGCAGTTCTGAGCTCAGGTCATAAATCCAGGTTAAAAGTGCTCAGAAAATCCCAAGTAGTCCAGCAGACAGAGAGGGTCATTAGAAAGGAAAGATTAGGTAGAAAAAAATTAACTTCTCCTTTCCTGATGGAAATTATATTCCAAATTTAAACTCAGCACAGTGGTAAAAGCTCCACAGAACTGAAAGGATCCCAATGAGGAGATCCCTGCACTGAGGCTGAGCAGGGAACTGTTTGTTCTAGCAAAGGACTCTGCTCCTGCTCCATGCCAGCTCTGACAGTGCAGAACAGCTCTGTGTTTCCAGTGCAGTTATGCAATGCCTTGGATTGTGCCTGGCACACACACAGTCGCCAACTCCCTTCCCAAACTAGAGAAATACCCGTGCTGTTTCCCTATCCACAGCCTGAAGCAATGGGATGGGAATGCAGGAGCAAAGCATGAGAAGGAAGACCAGGAATTCCATCTGCCATCGTTGCTTTTACCTTCTTGGAGTGCAACAGGCCCCTGGTGCAAATGGGATCCACGGAGAATGGTGAAACTCTGCACCCATCAGCACCACACAAAGCCTCTGCATCTGTGTCATGCGCTTGGGTTAGGAGCTTGAAATAATCTACATCTAAGTCAAGTTGACTGCAAGTTCCTAAAATGGTTAATTAAGATTTTATCCACATTTTATCAACAGCCAGATCTCTCAGAAAGCACACTTCTTGGCCACATTGGAATTAAGACTAGACATCCAAACACACCAAATAAATTGTTCACAGAGGGCTCTCACAAAACCCTGTAAGCACAGGTTTATGTGGCTGGATGTGCCACATACGTAAACATACCCACATACACTCTGTATCTGTATAAATTTATCTGTCCAGGATGCTGTGAGCCAGAAACAGGCACAAAGAGCAAGGCAAACACAACCTGCATCATAGTGCGTAATATCCATTACTCCCAAGCAGACAGGCAAAGGAAACCAAAGGAGAAATACTCACCAGCTGAGGTTGTCTCTATCAACTAGACCTGTTCCAGTTTAACAAATTCACAGAATCTTGAATGGTTTGGGTTGGAAGAGACTCTAAAGCCCACCCAGTCCCACCCCCAGCCATGGCCAGGGACACCCTCCACTGTCCCAGGTTGCTCCAAGCCTTGTCCTGGGACACTGCCAGGGATGGGGCAGCCACAGCTTCTCTGGGCACCCTGTGCCAGGGCCTCCCCACCCTTAGGGTAAAAATTGCTGCCAAGAGAGCTGGAAGATTAAGAATGATGGTTTCCCTCAGGATGCTCATCACTCTCTGGCAGCCAGATGCTCTTCTGTACAGCAAAGGTGTCCCTGCATCAGCTGGCTCATCATTCTCTGAGGCCTTGGTGATCCCAGATTTAGTTTCACCTTGCTAATGTTCACCAAAACCTGCAATTCTTGGGTATTTTCACAGGACACAGCCCTGTCCACCTCTTCACTGTGTGAAAAGACAGCTTGAACTGGGTAATCAGCTTTAATTCTCTGCTCTTCCCAGATGATTTATCTGCTGATTTATCTTGACAACTCTCAGCCTCCTAGTTGTGACCCTGCTCAGCCAATCCTGTGTCTCTGCTTGCTGGAAGGACTGGGAAATCTGATCTTTTGGATAGTGACAGGCACACACCTAACACACAAATGCCACTGTGTGGTGTTTTTTGCTAAAAGAGGCACAAGATGCAGTTAAAACATTTGCTGGGGGACAGATATTAGGTAGATGGTTAGGGATCAATGAACAGGATCAGGATTATAAAACTTCAGCTGGAAATACGATGGCTTTGAGAAAACTGAGGTCACACTCAGCCAACAACAGACCAAGCAGCAGAGAGCACATGGGTAGGAGTCATCCTGGAAGGAGGGTGTCATGGATTTGTGTCTGGAAAGCCAATAAGCTGGGGCTGAGCATGCATGAACCCAAACAAACATTAGTATAATATTTGCATATGTAAAAGACCACTTGCTTGCAGATCCCTCCCCAGCATGCATGGAGTGAGCTGAAAATTTATCTTACTTGGAGTGCATAAAGAGGGCAATCCAGTGAGCAGAGATCACACCTCCTGGACAGAGCTTGCAATCACAAACCCTCAATCCATCTTCTTGGGGGAATTATTTGCACTTTACGACACAGACTCCCACTGCCCCTGCATCCCAGGTATGTTGAATTCAGTAGGAACTCCACAGAGTGCTCCTGCCCAGGGGACAAGGCAGAGGTGACAAACCAGCCCTGTTCCTCTGCTCTTTCTCTCGGGAGTTTGGCAGAGGAACCAGAGACATTCTCACCAGGCTGCACATGAAGCTAATGCAAAAGCCTAACTTTAATCTTAAGTCACCCTTCCTCTTCCAGTTCTGGAAGAACTGATTCATTTGTTTATTTCTCCAGGGATATCTTGGATAAAGCTTGACGTGATAACGCAGTGCTTCACATAAAAAGGTAAACATGGAAATCTGTGACAAACCAGAAACACGCAAAAGAAGTAATTATTCACTTCCTAATATTCTGCTTTTTTAAAAAAT
Organism: Climacteris rufus; assembly: GCA_013398175.1. NCBI lineage: Eukaryota > Metazoa > Chordata > Aves > Passeriformes > Climacteridae > Climacteris > Climacteris rufus. The sequence goes on from VZRZ01003063.1 coordinate 908,733, forward strand.
AAAATCCTACATTCCCCCCATGTGCTGCTACAAAAAGTGAGAATCTTGGTCACAAATACAGAAGCTTTGAGACTAGGATTAGGTAAAGATTTGAGAACATTCATACAGTCCAAAATGTCATTAATAGAGAGGAAAGCAATGGGTTTGCTCTTATGAATACACATCTCCTTAAGTAATTATCTCTGAGCCTAAGGGAAAGCATAAATATCTGTGGTTGGTGTATAGAAATACACAGGTGGATCCTCAGCCTTCTCTGAACGAAGTGGGTCCCGTGTTGGAACAGCAGCAGAAGCATCACACAAAAATCTGCAATTGCAAACACAATGCACACACCCAAATGATCTTTTTTTCTGGAGCTTGTATTAGTAGCTTAAACCCCCAACAATTCTCTCATTCAATTCTCTCCAGGTTTAGCTATTCCTAAAGCTTTTCTAGTAGGGTCCCACTTGTATTAACTCCTATATTTTAACCCTTACAGAGATACGTGGCTCATTAGAGCTAAGCACATCAGAGTCCACATTTTCTCATCATAATTCTGTGCATTAGAGGCTGAGCATTAAAGGTTGTGCCACTCACAATGTAGATATTTACCAGACAGGATTAAATAAAAGTAAACACAGGCTTATTTTGCCTCCACCTTTCCCATTTTTAAGTTGTAATGAGACAGCACAAAGAGAGTCACTATTTCACCAGCTGCATGGATAAACTTTGTGTCCTCTACCAAAAATGTTGATCTGTTTAATAGTATTTTTTATACTTTTTTTTTTACTTTCAATTTTCTGTGTTTAAATAAACTTTATTCTGCCTTACACATATTTATTTAGTAAAGTACATAAAACATAAGTACTGGAAACCTGGCAAGGAGGATGCTGAGGTCAGAACCAGGGAGAGGGAATGTATGTACATCACCACCCATGGCTTGCACACTCTCACCAGCTTCAGGAAAAGGTTGTGGACTCCCCATCCCTGGAAGTGTCCAGGGCCAGGTTGGATGGGGCTTGAAGCAACCTGGGACAGTGGAAGGTGTCCCTGCCCATGGCAGGGGTGGCACTGGATGGGCTTTAAGGTCCCTTCCAACCCAAACCATCCTGGGATTCTGTGATTCTAAAAAGGGACTGAATCATATACGTGTCCACACCCAGCTGAGAGCAACTTGCTGGACATTTTCAGTTGCTAAATGTTTTGAATACCAGGATTGTTCCTTTTTGATAAGGAATTGGGAAGACAACAGGAGTGAGAACCTGAAAACAGATGATCACTCTTGGTCTTGCTAAGTTTTCACCCTTATTCTCTGGTCAAACAAAAGAACAGCAGCAAGTCAAAAATGACCAACTATCCATGCCCATTATTCCTTAAAAGCAGGCTCTGAACTGCACACACTATCCCAGTGACATCTGGTGTCCCAGAGCGTGCAGCTCCCTGTAATCCCCAGCTTTTCAGGGTTTCTGAGCCTCAGGGAGCTCCTGTAACAGGAAGGCAAACAAGGCTCTCTCCAGCTCCCAGCCCACATTATGTCATATGGACAAAAGGAGGTGGTGTGACCTCAAAGAGCGACAGCAGTGGCTATCACTTCTGCAGAATTTGTATGGATTGTTTTAGGCTGCACGTCAATTCAAATTTGCAATCTCATTTGCCTAATGGCACTTTATTCAGTAACTAAACAAACTATTTCTTTCTGTTAGCATTGGTTACCTTCATGTTAATTATTACCTTTTAGTTTTGAGGGTAGCAAAATAAAATTTGTTTCCTTTTTTTTTTTTCCCCCAGAGGTTTTTACATGCATCTTCCCCTTATCCACAGCACCCAGCAGGTTTACTAACTCAAAACTGTGGTGGTCAGGCATTGGAAGGGGCTGCCCAGTCCCCATCCCTGGAGGTGTTCAAGGAACAACTGGATGTGGCACTTGGTGCTCTGATCCACTTGACAAGGTCTAGTTGGTCTGAGTGCTCTGGCCTGGCTCTGGTGGTCAGTCAAAGGTTGGACTGGATGATCCTGGAGGTCTTTTCCAACCTAAATGATTCTGTGATTCTAAAACCTCTTCAGGAGGCCACAGTTCTAATCTAGCCCAGGTGCATGGAGAGGGCAGGGGGATGAGTCCATACACCAGACTGGACTAAAATAATGTCAGTTCTTGTCAAAACAAAGTACTTTGCATACACTCAGGAAAAAAAAAAAAAAAACCACGTATTTTAATCAAAAAATGGGCAAATGTGAAATACATTATTTGCCACAAGCTTCAAATGTACCCTTCCAGACCTGGAAATGAATATGGATGTGCCAGGGATTACTATATTTAAAGACATGTCCTCTAGCAGTGCTCCTGTTCATGAATGCCTGACCACAGGCACAACAGGGATTAGAGCAAAAGGGATTAGAGTACTCCATCCCAAAATCAGCACTGATTCCAGATACTGGTAATTTAAAAAGATGGTTCAAAATGGCTATATCAAATGCAAAATTCAAAGTGGGAGGAAAGGATTCACCTTAAGATAAGGACAGAGCTATATCAGGTGGAAAAGCCAGTTTTTAATGCACAGGAGGTGAACACTTTATTAATATTTTGGTTAAGCATCGGAGCAAAAAGGAACAGCTTAGAAAGAGTAAAATTGAAATCAATCTCTTAATTAAGTTGGAATCTGAACACCTGGGAAGGGGATGTTTTGAAATGTTCACCTGGATGAAATCCAAACGGCCTTAGGGTATGGAATGAAACACGTTACCTCAATCAACACCATTTTTGAAGACTGCAAGCCTGAAGTCATGTAGGTTATTTTGCACAGGAACTGGTTCCAAGTTAGATAAGTGCTATCCAGCAATGTATGAAACCATTGGATCTGAGGAGTTCTGCAAGCAGGCTTTTTTCACTCCTGTTCACCACCAACATTTTAACTGTCCAGATTCTGATGTTGTGCCTTAATTTCAGACTGATCCTACACTGCCTTGTGCTGAGGAGGACTTCCAGGTAATTGGCAATCACTAAAATATTCCAGCCCAAGGATAAGCAGAGCATCCAAATCATTGCAATGCAAATCTCCATGGCGCTGCAGAGACTTGTTTGGGAGCAGGTAACAAATCACCTGATCCTAAAAATATTGCATGCCCAGTGGATGCAGCACACAGAAAAGGATGTCACCTGGATCACCTGGTGATTCCTGCTGTGCTTTGCACTGGTTGGGGATTTTTGTCCCCACTCAGCCTTGCTCACAGTCCTGCCTTTGCTCATTTACATTCATGAGTGCTACAGAGCAGGGAGCAAGGAGCCTTGGGCAAGGGGCACAGCATTCCTACTGCTCAAGTATAACAGAAACCTTGTACACGTAAATATTTCCCCTCTTTCCTAGCCTCTGGAAAGTCCATAAACATTTAAAATCCCCCAGAGCTAAGTTGCAACACCTCAGCACTACTCTGTGAGGAACACTCCATATTTGATTGATGTAGGCAGGAGCTCAGTGAGTGGAAGTTCAGGAGGTCTCTCTTGCCACATCCACACTTCCATTCCCAGCCAGCCCACACGGGCCTGACCCCGGATCATCCGAGTTCATGGAGTCCAGCAGAGAGGGTGGAGGGGTGTGTTTGTGGTGAGAGGAGCCACGGGCAGCTATTTGCATGGGAGCTCCCGCCCTTCCCCGTGAAAATTGAGTCAAGAGGAAACACAGGTGCTGCACAGTCAGGTGTTTCTTCCCAGGAAGAGCTGAAGCCCTTATGGAGCTGCAGGCACAGAAGGAAAGCTCCCTGGGACAGCAGGGAATGGTGATTCCCTCCAGCCCTGCCACCAGCTGCTGGCCTGGGCACCACTGGAGGCTCCCCCGAGGCTGTGACAGCTTTGTGACAGCTGTACCACTCACACGGGAGAACTGGTGGTGGCTCAAAGAAGCACCAGCCCAAAATTAGCTGTCCAGACAGAGCTCTGTACTGTGACACAAACCCTGCTATTTCCACCCAAACCTGGCCTCCAGTCAGCGCCGGGTGCCGACTGCCCCGGGTTGCTGGCAACACTCTCCCAAACAATCCCAGGAAACATGCCATGTGAAACCCCAAAATAACCCACACTGCCAGAACACGCTGCAAAGCCCTCATTTACTTAATGAACTCCCTCCAAGGGGCACACAGCGAGGCACCAGCACACAGTTTCCACAGCTGCTAGAAACCACTGAACCAGACAAGCTGATTGTTTTCTGTTGGGTTTGTATGATTTATCTTCTCTACACCAGGGGTCAGGATGAGAAATAATCCAAAAATATAGTCGAGACTGCCTCTGGATAAACAGAAAGAGAGTCACGTCGATATTAAACCAAATTTACAAGTGCTCCACAAAGAAACTCCATCAAAATTCATGATACAGGATGAGTCCTGTGAAGGACAATAACAAGAATCATAAATCCACAGACATTACTTGTACAAACAGTAACTCAGCTAGACACGAGTTAGTCCTCAACCGGGACACTTCGGTACCTGGAATAAACACATCCTCTCGGGAATTATGGTTGGGCTTGATGGTCTCCAGGGTGTTTTCCAACCTTAACAATTCCATGATCCCAGTTCTGCTCTTTGCAAAGGGCTGTGGCTGCAGGCACGAGGTGCTCTCGGCCAGCCTCTGGTTCCCCAGCACATCCCAATGGAAACGAGAAGCGGATGGCGTTCCTGGAGAGGGATGGCTGGCTGGATGGCTCCAGCACCGAGCAGAGACATCCAATGTTTTCCCTGGCACACACTAAACTTTCTGGGCTGTGGGTCTGATCTCTTACAGCCACTGCACGGCTTGTATCGCCTTAATTATTTTCTGTTTTTGTAATTCTGATCATTATACATTTTTCCTAAGTGCATATTCAGGGAAAGGAACCAAACCCAGCGAGGCTTTATCTCCCGATGAGCATCTCCAGGGCACTGCTTCCCTCCAAGGCTGGATTTGAAGCCCAGTGAGCCAGCCAGGTTTTTATGTCATTACATAATTGGCTGTCTCAAAAAGCAGAAAAGCATTTGAACAATTTCTACATGATTTGCCTTTGCTTAGAGTCATATGTCTTGGCAAGACATAATATGATGTGATGTCTCCTTTGCAATCATCCAATTTCACTTTGAATAAAGTAGGAATTTCTCCAGATTTTCTCTCCTGAGGTGTACATTGTCTTGGTCTTGTTCTGACCTGAGTAGTTTAACTCACAGTACTTCTTAAAGTGCCTTCAATTCCCACTGGTAACTACAAATAATTTGAGTTTCTAGAAGCCTGTTACGGAAAAGGATCATGGGGCACAGTTTTAATCTGGTTTCTGAGTCCTTTTCCCTCATCAGTAACCAGCTCATTCAATATCAGCTCATCCCTTTTATTTTTTAATTTCTTCCTTTTTTTTTTTTTTAATGTAAGGGTATGTTGGAAGTGTGGTAAAGTGACAAACGATTAGAAAACACTCCAGTTTAATTCTGGAAGTGGAGAGGACTAGAAAGGAGACCTGTGAGTTTGGGTATCCTGCAGTAGGCACAACCTGCTCCAGGAGCCTCCCCACCCTGGTGCAAGCCACAGCTGTAATTTGTGCAGGCACTGTCCATCCCAAAGGCCTGCCATGGGATCTGTGTCATGGAACATTCCTCTTTGGCTAACACCAGATGACTCCTCCAGCCTCCCAGCTGTGGAGAGCCAGAGTCAGTTTTCAGGAGCTCAGTGTCTCATATCAATATTTGAATCCCCTCTTGGCCCCAGGGAAGAACCTGGGGGTGCCTTGGTGGCATCTTCCCCGTGGGCACTGAGGGAAGGCTCTCAACAAGAAACTGCAGAGTGGAGATTCCCCCTTCTCAAAGCACTGAATGTCACTGCTCTGGGGAGACCTCAGAGCCCCTTCCAGTGACCAAAGGGGCTCCAGGAGAGCTGGAGAGGGACTGGGGACAAGGGCTGGAGGGACAGGACACAGGGAATGGCTTCCCAGTGCCAGAGGGCAGGGGTAGATGGGATATTGGGAAGGAATTGTTCCCTGGGAGGGTGGGGAGCCCTGGCACAGGGTGCCCAGAGAAGCTGTGGCTGCCCCTGGATCCCTGGAAGTGTCCCAGGCCAGGCTGGATGGGACTTGGAGCAGCCTGGGATAGTGGAAGGTGTCCCTGCCCATGGCAGGGGGTGGAACAAGGTGAGCATTAAGGTCCCTTCCCACCCAAACCATTCTGGGATTCTGGGATTCCATTAAACTGTGAATTCACAGAGAACCTTACAAAACTCTGCAGAGCAGAGGTTACTGGGTGGAACAGCAGGTTTTGAGCTGTTGTAAAGTGACATGGTAAAAGCTCCTGTAGAAAAAAAACCCTCTTATTTGCAGAAATGTTTCCTTTCTTTAACTTGAATGAGAAAAGGGGTGAATGAACAAAACTAAACAAACTTTAGGACCCAAAGATGTCTTTTATGTAAGAAAGCATTATAAAGGAACAATTTTCTACTCAGCAAAACCTGCTTCAGTTTCCCTTATCCATGTGCTGGAAGTGAAGAAGAATTGCAACCAATGGTAATTTGCTGCTTCCAGCTGCACAACGAAAGAGCATGAGGCTGGATGGCAGATTTCACTAAAAGTTAAGCAGGAAGTTGTTAAAAGAAAATTCTAGCATGTGCATTGAGGAGCATAACACATTTGGAAATCTCTCAGAGGAGAGATTTTCTGTGGGAGGGGTTTTCTGTGGAGGTTTCCCACAGAAAGATAGCATTTTGATATACAGTGCTTACTATACATGGCAGAGCAGAAGCAATTACCTTAATGTGAGTTCCAGCCAGTGACCAAAAGCAGATAAAATGCCAGCTGACGTTGTTTTATGTAAGGCAGTTAGAAAATCTCGTGACGTATTTTCAGAGCTGCCTGTGATCAAGTGTCGGAAAAAACAAAGCACGTGGAGGCTGCATGGGGAAAAACAGGGGCCCTGTAAAAAATCCCAGGATCACCAGAGCGGAGAAGTTCAGTTTAACTTTGGTAACAATTGCCAGTAACTGTTGCCAAAAAAAGAAAACAACTTTTTCTTCATTCAAGGAACAATGAAAAGTATTTTCCATTTTAATAGGTACAGCTTAAATAGGAAAAAAAAAAATCCCATAGATGAGTGTATCCAAACAAAGTCTCTGAAAAATTATTTGAAATTTAAAAAAAAAAAAAAAAAAAAAAACCATCCACAGATCTAATCCAGAGTGTGGCTGCCAAAAGCTTCTTGTTTATATAACAGCTTATGTTTATGGCCATCTCCTTTAGATTCACCATAAAAAGAATTTTAAAGTCTTGTGACCTAAAAACAAATGGGACAGGATGAAATTTTCAGTCAGCCTCTGCCTCAAACTACCATAAAAAATGTTGCTTCATGCTCCATTCGTCTACACTCCTTGGAAAAAGCTCGTCCTAGAGTGCTTCAAGCTGAGTTTAAGTCATTCAGAGCTTGTTCGTCAGGAACTAGTCAGGCAGGATTGAATTTGTGACTACCAAGAGTGTAAATGAGGAGAAGAATCATCTTGTCTAATACACTTCATCTAAACAAACAGAGCATGGTTCTGAAAGTGGTTTCTGCAGGGGCTTCATTCATTCCCTTTCATTTAAAATCATGTGAATTCAGTGTCTGGCCATCTCCCAAGGGAAAGAGTTCAGCCTGGCTTTGGATCATGTAGAGATTCCCATTTAAGCTGAGCAAAACCAAGCAATTTTTGTGTCCTTTTCCTCTCTGGTTTGGTAACAAACTGATGTTTATCACGTCCCAAGCCGCGTGCAGATGCCCTGTAGTCATTGTATTCTGCAGGTATCTGGCACTGAATTTGCAAAGCAAACAGGCCTGGGAGAAACTTGGGTACCACCCAGCACTGCACAGGTGTCTAATTTCACATCTCATCTCTACAGGTGAATTTGATGTAAAGTCACTCTTTTCACTTGTTTCATTACAGCCTTTGACTCATAATTGAGTCTGTCAAGCATGTCAGGGGATTAAAACAAGAACTCTGACGTATTATTAAGGTTTTCCACAAGCATGGAGGGGTTTGTTGAGTAGAGTTTATTCCATGCAGATGTTAATGATAAAATACAACCTTCCATATTGGAAAGTATTCCTCAAAAATCTTATTGGCTTGCAAATAACACAAGCTCTGGGGTTTGTGGTTTTTCAGCAGCTGAAGTGCAAAGGGAAGCCTCTCTGAAAAGAGAAAAAAGTGGGGCTTACATTTGCTCAGGTCTTGTCTATGTCAGACACAGACTTTTGTGCCATCCAGCTATTTTTTGTACTTTTTATTTTATAATTCCAGGAGTGAAAACAACCCCATCTGAAGCTGATTTGGATACCAAGGTATGCTCCCATTTTCCTAAAACAAAGACCAATGTCCAGGTGAGCTTCCAGCTCAGCCTCCTGCTGTCTCCTTGGCACAGCCGTGTGCCAGCAGCCCCCACCCGGGCACAAACATTCCTTGCCAATCACTGTCCATGGTATTTTTCCCCAGTGCAAGGCAGCCCAGCTCCCAGCTCTCACATCCTCAGTATTTGTATGTATTTTTGCCTGGAACAGATTTGCATTCCAGACAATTCCAAAATTGCAGGAGCCTGGAAACTCCAGAACCAAGGCACCTTTTTACTGCGATTTTCCTGGAAAAATAAGCAAGCCTGCCTTGTTTCAAAACCACATAAGGAGTGCTTTTGTTTTCCAGCACAACCCGGGGGTGCCCATGAAACTGGAACCCAAGTGACCAGAGTGCTCCATGAGGACACAGGAGACAGAGAAATGCAGCCCAGAAAAACCAGTGGGTGATCCCATGAAAGCTCAAAGCAACCACACAGTCAAACATTTCTGCTAACACAGTTCTGATTAGCGGGAGGCAGAAATGGGAGCTTAAAACACCACCTTCCTCCAAAGGTCCTTCAATTTCCAAGAACATTTTCGGAACGTCCAGGATTGTTATCATATCTGTGTACCCACCAGCCTGGGAGTGTGCTTGCAGCGTATCAGAACTATGATAGCAAACTTCAGATTGAGCTCCTTCTGCCATAAAAAGAGCAGGAGAAAAGCACAGACTGAAGAAAAGAAATTGGTTTGCCTGCCAGGAAACTACTGCTCTATAAAACATGATGAGATGATGAGATTGCCACGGTCACAAAGGGAGGGAAAATACTTGAAACACATCTAAAAGGCTTGAGGATAAATTCAGAGCTAGTCAAGCTGGGTTTTCATGAGCCAATGCAAAATGGAGCAGCACAGTGCCAGGGGACAACATTTACCCTGGTGCCACTCCATCTCCCCTTCTTTTGGTGGCATTACTGAAGCATGACAATCCTTACGGATCACTGGCTCTTCTGTGCTGAACCCTGGCCTTGGAAAGGTGTGAGTACCTGCAGTTAAACCTAAAACAGAAACAGGAACACCTTCAGGGAATTGCCCCCTCCAGAAATGCCAGCGAACAGAAAAACGCCGAGGCTGACGAAGGTTCTCTGTCCACAGGCTGCTTTCACCTGCACCAAAGGGTACCTCCAGTAGCAGAAAGAAAAATAATGCTAATTCTTTGCAAAGATGGTTTATATGCTAAAATCCAAAAGAACACTTAGTTGATGCATGAAATCTCCACCTGGTGGTGAATCCTGCCACAGCAAACTTCCATTTCTAAGAAAAAAATTCCCTTTCCAGCATATAACCAGTTTTTTACCTGAGATAATCCCAAAGCAACAAGTCGGGAAAGGCAGCCTTCAAAAAAACATCACTATTGTATCTCCCTGATTTTTCATCGTCTTGGAAGGCTGAAGAATCCCTTCAATTACACTGCAGCTGGCAGGCACACAAATGACCTTCCCCAGCTCAGGAGAGCTCACATCACACCGTGCGCAGGGCTGGGTGGAAGGGGGAGGGTGCTGAGTGGTTTTCCAGCGGCAAAAGTACTGCTTCCCGAGGGGAAACATCCTCTCCAAAGGCTAAAGTTCTGCCCTGTTTCTTGGTTTATACATTGGTTAATTACAACAATTGAAAACTTTAAGCATTTTCAGCTATCTATATCTCCAGGGTCCTCTAAATCATAGCACAGTTACCACTGTATTATGACTTTAGGGGTAATTCTCTGGCTGCACACAATTAGTCCAGTTTTCCCCTTAAGGTTGCTGGTTCTACACCCTAGCAACATTTCCTGGATTGACATTTTCCTATGCACTTTATTAAAACGTAGTGTCTCACTTGCCTGGTGTTTGCAGTAAAGTCCTATTATCTGACAGCATCAACAGCTTTGTAAGATGCAACAAAATCAGTGTGAGATGGACATATGGTATGTATAGAAATGTATGTCAACTCTTGAGCTACGGTGTGCTGTGCATAGCATAGCCTGATCCACTGGATAACCAGTGTTCTGTAAGTAATTGATTTGGCTTGTGACACCTCAGAATGCAGGAACAAAGTATCACCTTTTTATACCTGATAAGACTGAGCAAGACGTGGCTGTGACCACAACCCCTGGTGCTCCCCACTTCAGCCAGGAACAGGCTGCTGAGAACCATCCTCTGTAAGGTATATAATCCAGCCTGTGCTTTCTGCATGCAAATGTATAAATAAATTGTATCTCCCTTCTCTTCATCATGTGATCACAGCCTTTCGTGCACCACTCCATAAAACATTCAGAATGACCCACCGCTGATGTACACAAATTATTCACTGACCACAAGTCTTTGGGGCCAAAAATAAGATTTTGTTTAAATTGGCCTGACTCCACTTTCTGTCAAGTCACTGATTTGCAATTTAAACACCATCAGCGCCGAGCCTCACAAGATATCTTTATTGCAGCAGCAGTGGGTTTTTTTGGTGTTTAACGCGGACCTCAAGGGTGAAAGTGTGAGTGTTGGAGGACGGCAGCAAGCCCCAGGCTCCACACTGCAGTTGCACAACTGCATGACATCCACCTGGCTTAATCATTTTCCTCACGCAACAGAGAGTAAAAATAGTAGTAGAGCATCCTGATTAATAACAAATAATCTATGACCAAAGATAAAGCACCCTACGCTCTCAAAGAAATGAGGGAAAATTTGTTTATAGTGCAATTATACAGTGGAGGCGGGGCGGGGGGGGGGGNAAATGCCTAAGATTTTGTCAGAAACACAAATATATAGAAATAAAACTACATTCCCTCTAGTATTCATTTCTTCCCACGAGTGCTCTGCAGCCAGTGTGTGATCCCAGCCCTCCGACCTCCCGCTAAATGAATAATTAAAATGAAATCGTTATCCCAAG